>JAODAL010019401.1:0-72142 GCA_025379985.1 Phyllomedusa bahiana | reverse complement strand
TGGGGGTTTTTTTTTAATTAAAATAAAAATAAATATTTAATAAAAAAATATTACACATTACACACACAAAAAAACCTTACACATATTTGGTATCCACACGACTGCAATAACTTGTAGAATTTATCTAACTAGTTATTAAGTGTAAAATGTGAATGGTGTAAAAACAAAAAAATCTGAAAAAAATTTGAAAAAAACTTCTGCATTTCTTTATATAAGTGAACTTCCCCCAAAAAGTACAACTTGTCTCGAATAAAACGAGGCCTCATACAACTGCGTCATTGAAAAAATAAAATAGTTACAGATGTTGAAACACAATGAGGCAAAAACTAAAAAAAATATGCCGGTCATCAAGTACTTTTTAGGCGTTCGGCTTAAAGGGGTTGTCTCACTACAAAGATTAGCTTTCAACATGTAGGGATCGGTAAGTGAAGACGTTTCCAAATATATTGCTTTGTTAATTTTTTGTTTTGAGGAGTTACAAATGATTTTTGTCACCTTCTGAGGGCTCTCTGGTTTCTCTAGTTACCGACCTATTTGTTTGTTCTCCTCTGCTGTTTGTCTTATCTGATAGCAGGGAGTGACGTCATCACATAGGTCGCGGCACCGAACTGCCATCAGCCTGAGAGCTTGTGTGTTATCTGATCTTTGAAAAAAACTTTGAGATTCTTAGTTCACACGTTTTGATCAAAAAAATGTTTAAGCCACCCCGACTTCAACGGGATCTCAAGGCGGGTGGTCCTACTCTATCTTTATCTCTCACTAGAGCCAAATTCAGGCCTCTCATTGGGTCAACCGACCTCCATAATCCAGAGAGAAGAATAAAAAAACACCAACCTTGCTCGCATACTGCACTGATATAACAGCCTGTGGAGGTGGGCAGGGTGCAAGAGACCAAATGGAGGCATCCCTTCCTCCCTATATAGATTAAAAGCAATATATGCCAAATACAATGTATAGTTCAGCACAAAAAAACATTTCTGAAAAACACAATGTGAACCTGGGTGCCACTGGCATGGTTGCGGCATATAGATATATACACGCAAACCATTACTAGTGGCACACCATCAGCTAAAAGGGCAACAATACATGGAAACCTCTAAAGAAGCATTTATGCTATCTACAATACATGAAAAAAACTTTGAGATTCTTAGTTCTCACGTTTTGATCAAAAAATGTTTAAGCCACCCCCGACTTCAACGGGATCTCAAGGTGGATGGTCCTACTGCCATCAGCCTGAGAGCTTGTGTGTTATCTGATCTTTCAGACAAAAGACACTAATTACTACTGTTTACTTTAGCTCTAAAGCTTCTCTGGACCTCAGAGAAGGAGATTGTTTATCTAATCTAGACTAATTAGCAGAAGTCTGAATACACAGAGCTCATATGCTAATTACCCATAGCTTGACCAGGAAGTGATAGGGTGCATGAATGAAAGAATGCTGCTGACTCTATGAAACAGTAAGATGAAAAAACCCTTTTAAGGGGTTAAAGGAGTTGATAATGATGATAAAAAAGTTAACCCACCCCAGTCTATTACAGAGCCACCAGCTCCCAGTGCTCTGTACCAGTGACGTCACATGACAGGCCTCAACAGTCTCTTCCCGTATAAATGAGAAGTGGACGCTGAGGCCTGTGATTGGCTGTTGGGTCACGAGACCCATGAATGGTACCAGCAGTCCCTTTGGAAAAAAAAGGGACCGACTGATATGGTGCAAGACAGGAACTTGCACCATAGACGGAGGAGAGGAGGAGGTGGTATAGGGTGCTGAATGTACAAGTTCTGGGCCCTATCGCAGTCACTATGGTGGCTATGGCTAGAGATACCCCTATGCATATGACATGGGGTGGGACAAAACATTTAACTATGGGCCCACACTACAAAACAAGCAATCACCTCCATGACAAAGAGTTTAGGGCATGAAAATCCTTTCGTTCTAATCTCCACTTTGTCCTCTGAATATTTTCCTCTTTTCATTGGTCTCACAATTAAAGATTTGTAGTTTTTTTTAAAAAAATTTATGAATCCGACACGTGCTGGAGGTGTTGTCAAGAGGTGGGGACCATGAGTCATACTGGTGGTGTTGTCGGTCCCTGAGGAGCTTTTGGGAAAAAGTCCTTCAGGCCATTAAGGATTGTACTGGGGTCTTGGTTCCAGACTCTCCGGAAGCCACACTCTTGTTTATACTGCATTGTTCACAATCTTCATATAAGAAATCGTTGACGAGGCACCTCCTACAAGCGGCAAAGACAGTGATCCCACGTCACTGGCGCCAGACCACTCCTCCTTCGATATCGGAATGGGTAAGCGAAGTTGCCTTTATCCATCGAATGGAGGAACTAATTGCGCACACCCATGAGGACGCTATCAAAGTCTCTCGGACATGGGCCCCTTGGTGCCAATCCAGCCCGGAATTTCGGGCCTTGGGGGGGGTGCTAGGCGAATGCCATTAAAACTGCACCTTGGCATTTGAAGTTTACTCCTCCTACTGAGGTTTGAAAACATTTCTCTTCTTGTGCCTCTTCCGTGCCCAGCAGTATACCCTATTTTCCTCCTTCCCTGTCTCTTAGCCTCCGTCCCTTCTTTTCTTCTCGCTTAGCCTATCCTTTTCTTACTCGGTCTTCTTAATCTCTGAGTCAGTAAGGCCATCGACCCATTAGGTCCAGGGTACCCTAGTGCCCATTTCTCTTCTGAACATGTTTCACCCTTGCGCGTCCTCATTTGTTATGGTGCAATGGTCATAATTGGGAAGGCGTATGCTTTGGTCGTTCTCTCATTATTTTGGTCTCATATCTGGTTTTCAGTTTGTCCTTCCCTTGCATTCGAATATTGTTGTTTTCCTTTGATTTTAAGTTGTTAAAAATTGAAGAAATGCTTTAATTAAAAAAAATGTATGAATAACAAATATTATTTAGCAGCACAAATTCCTAGACATAAGTGAGATAACATGGAACTGTGTGTGAACAGAAGCCGGGAACACCAGCATTGAAATAAAAGCCCTGACAATCTGTAGTTGCCGATAGTCATGCACCAGAAGCCGGTAAACAGATGGAAGACGCCTTGAAAAGCCTTCTGTACCATCACACCGTGCGCTGTTCACGGCAGATGAGGACGGGACATCATTGCTATTTTATGGGACCACCTGTCCATAATATAGCCACGTGCTAGATGCCTGCCCGGAAAGGAATGGATTAAAGGGGTTTTGCCACGAAGTAAAATTGACGTGGAAACCTTGCAAATGAAATAACAAACATTTTTACCATTCATTATTATTAAAAACTCTGCACCGTTTTTGTTTTATCTGCTCCTTTAGTGATCCATTGTTTACAGCTCGTCTCCAGGGGATACGACCAGGGCTGAGAGCTCCTCAGTCCTGGTCGCACATGCTCAGACATCACTTCTCCTCTCAGGCAGCTACTGAGTGTTCAAACCCCAGGTGCTGTCACTCTACTCCCGTCCTCTGTGCTCCTTAGTAATTAGTCAAACAGTGCAAATAAATAAAAAAGAAACCTCAATGAGGTCTGTGCATTGATAAAGAAAAAAAAACACCACAGATTTGGTTCCTGCAGGGATTTGAACCTAGGACCCTTGTGCCTGGAGGCAAAAACTTTACCTCTCAGCTACTCACAATGCTTTACATAAACAGACCTTTCTTTGACTAGAGAGAGGAAAGGCCTGGTGATGTCATCCTGCTGGGTCACATGATATGCAATTCAAACAAATCACACACGCCCCCTTCTGAGAACACAGAGCTGGAGAGCTGATGCAGGAGGTATGAAATGAGATCGTGGCAAAAACCCTTTAAGGCAAAAAATAAAAATAAAAATAAATCCAAATTTTACACACTTCGTGGTAATTAAAGGATGTGCAGATACAAGGAATTGTGGTCAGTTAAGTAACCTGCAAAAGATAAGCAATATGTCCTGTAAACTAGAATCCATATGTCGCTCGCACTTGGCTATTTTTTAGAGAGGGAATGCAGATCTGTTATACAAAAACATTGGCTTCTAATTTAAGCCATTCCTAATGCAGTGATTTTTGGCCATTTGTTCTACCTTCCAATTTTTCTATCGACGTGGGCATATAAGGGCTTATTTTCTTGCTGGATGAGTTGTATTTTTTAATGGTGTCCTTTAACCACTTACCAACAGTAAACATACTGGTATGTCCTATTGGTCGGCAAGCTCCTATGTAGGGGGCTTACTCAAGTCTGCCACATAAGAGGTGGGCGTTGGCTGCTTGTTGCAGCTGACACCCACTGCAAACAGCAGTGAACTGAACCAGCCCCGAGCCCTGCTATTTGACGCTTAGCGTCTACATGAATGAGGAACGGTGCAGAGATTGAGGAGTGCAGATCGGCTACAATGGCAACTGGAAGCTTTATGAATGTAGTATACAGAAGTAGGTGGTATGGGACATCACTTTTGGTTAAAAATGGTTAATAATGTTTATTAATAACTGCACTGTTTTCTGCTATAATTGCATAGATAATGTTTAGAAGTAACCTATTTCACCCCTGTGTTCAGCTAGTACCTTCTGCACATGTCTGTAAATTGTGTATAGTCATGCTGTTTTGCAGAAATGTAACCAGGTGCAGTCACTCAAGACTTTGGCAGGAAAAACCATGACAACACAAAGGTGGGGGTAGATTAGATTAAAAGTTCAGGTAAACTTAGTTTCAGGAGAGCTTGTCTCTGCACAATAGGAAGTGGCTGTCTTTCTACTGGGTTCTCTACCACTGATATCCCCCTTAAGTGCCATTTACATGACAAAGGACAAATACCAGTCGGTATATCCGACTGGTATTTGCACTGTTTTCATTCCGTGCACACGGCCACAGGGGGGGGGGGCGGCTTTTCCCCGTGTTTAGTGGAGAAAATCCCTCCGCCTACCATAGATATCTTCTTCTGCCGTCCAAAAACTGGACGGAAGAATGAACATATTCTATGTTTTTTGGACGGCCAGCGGTCTGAAAAACCGCCGGGCGGAAAACCCGTGCGGTGAGGACTGCTGCGCAGGTTTTCCATAGAGGCCTGTGTTAAAAGTTTTCACTTGGTTTGCAGACGGTTTTCAAAACCGAAAACCGTCTGAAAAACCGGGTGAAATCCCGTGCCATGGGGATAAGTCCTTAGGGTATCGGTGCCTTCATCTGAAGCTGTCAGGGAAGCAGCCCATCATGCCATCCTGACACGGCCTGCACTGCCTCTGGGCTCAGAGGTCAGCTTTAACCTTTCCTTCCCTGGCCACATGGGAGTGGAACAAGAAAGAGGAAAAGCTAATCTACAGGGAGAGCTATTTAGAGGGACTGGGTTTAGAAACATCACCCTACCTTGGTCTTCTGAGTGGCTGCGACTGGTGCTGTAATCTTGAAGGCAATCCACTGCCTTGTGTGTGACATCTTGCCATGGAACTAAAGAGGCCTAAGATGAATTTGAACCACCGTTAACCCCTATTGTCTCTTGCTTGCTTATTTCTGCACTGTACATCAAGGGCACCTCGCTCACCATCTACAGCTGGCAGGTGAGGGCGAGACCACCAGGGGAACAACCGCCACCTACATCTACAGTGCAGATCCCCTCTTCACTGCTGCTGGGCGCCAGAGGAGCACAAGAGGTTGGGGTAGCAAAGTGTGTAGCCACCGTGACAAGCATCAGGCCAGGGGCCTGTGGCTTGCCGCTCCCACGTTCCCTCTCCTCTGCCTTTCATAACCACCATGTTAAGGTTTCTATTTATTTAATGCAACAGGGTGTGATAAAAGCCCCTAGTGATCAAATACCCTAGGGCAGGGGTGTCAAACTGGCGGCCATCCAGCTGTTGGGAAACTACAACTCCCATCATGCCCACTGTTATAGATTATACAAATGCATGATGGGAGTTGTAGTTTCCCAACAGCTGGAGGGCCGCCAGTTTGACACCTGTGCCCTAGGGGGAGTAAATGTGAAAGTAAAAAAAAAAAAAGAAAAAGTATAAAAAAAAATTACTCAAAGTTCAACTTATTTCCCTTTTGCCATTTTACAAATAAAAAAAAGGAATAAAAAAGTTACACATAATTGGTCCAATCTATTCAAATATAAAATCATTTATCCCATACTCTGAACACCGTAGAAGAAAAAAATTTCCAAACACCAAAATTGTGAGGAATTTTTTGTCATTTTTACATTCCTTAAAAATCAAAGTAAAAAGTGGTAAAAACATGAAGAGTGATATGTCCCATTGGGGCTGCGCTTTTTTTTACGCGTATTTGGCGCCTAAAAGCTGTTAACGCCCTATTCTCTATATAAATGAACTATAGTGCATCAAAACTAGGTGCATTATACGCCGGGCATGAAACATTTGAATGCGCCTAAAGTAGGCGCATCAAATATACTAGCAATGATATGCTATACGCCTAGATTAGGCGCATCAATTATACTATGAAAGGTAGACCAGACGCCACATATTTCACAGGTTCCTTCATTCAGGTGCACTATACCCTCATTGAATGTGTCCCAAAAACGAAGAGCCAAAATATTGTGACCGGCTCTTAGGAAGGGATTAATGGGGCTGTCCAATTAAAAAAATATTTTTTTTAAAAAAAAAGGAAAAAAAAATGTATACTCGCCTCTCCTCTAACCTTGGATCCAGCACTGCGCCACCCTCACTCTCTGCTTGTCTTCTTTCTTTTTCCAGTCTTGATCCAAACAGGACCACTGCAGCTGCTGATTGGCTGTGTCGGCCACATGCTATCGGCTGACATCACTGTTCAGAAGTGAGCGCTCTGTGATGTCAGTGTCATGTGACCACTACAGCCAATCTGTGGCTGCAGCCATGACGCCCTGTTCGGGCTTCAATCTTATAATGAATAACGGAATAAATAAATTATCTATTGTGATTTCACACATACCAGATTCATATAGTTTTTGTTATGTTTTACTACGTAAAAAAAAAAAAATTGTTTTTGGCTGACATTTGCTTTGCGTCACGTTTTCTGACACCAATAACTTTTATCTTTTTCTCATTAGACTGGTTTGAGAGCTAATTATTTGTTGCAGGGAAAACTGTGGTATTTATTGGTATCTGGGGGTACATATAATCAAAAGTAACAACCCCCAGTGGAGGCAGGTAAGGGGTCCTCTCTCTCCTTCTGTATCACTTTGATATTTAGGACGACATGTATGAATGGGGCTCTGCCAGTATTCTGGTGTCCTTTCAGCCCAAAAAGTGGCGCAGCCCTGTTCTCTAGATGTATGAGCAGGCGCACTCCAAAATTAGGTACATTATGCGACGCCCGCGGAACTTGTAATGCCCCCAAGATGCGGGAGCGTTCTGGAGACGTCGCACCACAGCCGTATGATTCTACACATTTATGATGGAAGGACGGCAAAACTCGGCGCATTACTGCTGGAACAGGTAGATCAAGTTACAAGTAGTTTACATGAGCCTGAGAACCGGTAGTGGAACTAGAAAGCGCCAAATCTATGACCTGCAGAACAGGTTTATAGATTCTGCCGCATTCTACACTGCTTTAAAGCGATTTAGAATTGGCCTGTATGCCGCTAGATGTGTCTACAGGTCACTCTTAGGCCGTGTTCACACGGCTTATTCCCGACAGATTTGTGAGCCGTATTGCGCTCACAAATCCGGCGTGAATAAGGGGCGGGGCAGGAGCGCGGCGGGGGCGCCGCTCCCGGCCCCATAGACAATGAAATGTACGCGCCGTAAATAATGTGCAGGTCAGTTTCTCCCCCCGCGGCGGATTCGCCGAGCGGGTAGGAGCGACGGAATCCACTGTTCTCTATGAGAGCAGTGGATTACCGTAATGACTCCGACGGATTGGCACCGTACTGCAGCGCAAATCCGGCGCGCAGTACGGCGCCAATCCGCGGCAAAATAAGCCGTGTGAACGAGGCCTTAGTATTCCTGTTCTATAGATGTATGAACAGTCGTACACCAAAAATTGGCGCATTTTGTGCCAAACACGGCACTTTTGAATGCGCTAAAGATATGCTCTTCTATGCAGGGCATAGCACACGCCAGATTTATGAACCCACATACAACAGGTTCATACATACTGTCACTTTCTACACTCTAGTCACAGCAAAGAAATAAATTGCCGACCTAAAACTTAACCTTTAATTCTACACTCTAAAATATCATTTATCTAGAGATAAATACTGGAGAGTAACATAGGAGATTAATAAGCTCACTGGATATATCCTCATCAAGAGAATGGTGTTTACTTAGTATAAATAACAGATCTACAAATGTAGAAGAAGGGAGTGTGACTAAGAAGAAAAATATATTGCACTTACATTTGATGACTTTCATCTCCGAACATCAATCAGGATTCATTGGTATTCCAAACCATGCACTTAGGAAGAAATGAGGGTTTAAATTATAGATGCCTATCGTAACCCTAATATTCTCCTACTCTATTCCGTTAGGTGCATGGAGTAATCGCCCCGAAAAGAGCCCTAATATCCCTCCCTAATATACCCTAGAATCCCTCCCTAATATAGCCTACAATCTCCCTCTCAAAAATAGAAAACACCTTCTAGAAGCATTCCCCACTGCACGGGTTTTCCGCTCGGTGGTTTTTCAGACCACTGGCGGCCCGAGAAACATTGAACATGTTTATTCTTCCGACCGGTTTTTGGGCGGAATGTGAACATGTCTATGTGAAGGGGGAGGGCTTTTCTCCACTAATCGCAGAGAAAAGCCGTCCCCCTGCAGCCGTGTGCACGGCACAAAAACAGTGCAAACCGACCGGTATTTGTACTGTGCCGAGGGGACGCGGCCCTAGTCTGCTTATCCAGTCATCATGAGGTCTAGTCTAGTTACGAAATACCTTACTACTTGAGCAGGTCTCATTTACTCTCAAATCTAGTGTTGAGCGATTATTATCGACAAAGTTGAAATCGGCACAGTTTTTATGTTGTTCGAAATTTTTAGATCATGCGATAATTTAGGTTAAAATCTGTGCATCATCTATTAAGATCGCGCCATTTTCGGCGCTTCCTGTCATTTTGGCGGCCAGCAAATCAGATTACAGAATAGAGCAGGGTGAGATGTGTGTGCGATGTCATGACTGGGATGTGTATGGTTGCGATTGGCTGGAAAAATCACATGACCTCGTTTTACATAGAACAGCGTTTCCTGTTTCAGCCTCAGTGTCTCTCAGCGTCTCATAGGGATAGGACCTGCGCTCTGCTTGTGTCCAAACAGCTCAGCGAAATTATTATATTTCTTCACAGAGAAACCTCTACTATTAGCTGTGATCCTTACAATTTAGTTAGATTAGAGATTGGAAGATTTTATATAGTTTAGGTAGAGAATTTTAAAGGAGCATCCTCCCGTGTAAAGTCACAGGGGGGAGCAGGAGGGGGGGGGGGGCCCGTGGGCGAACACAGACAAGCTCTATCTATAAAGAACACAGGATAAAGTTCACCAAGACTTAGTGTAGACATTGTAGTGGAATATCTTTATTATTAACAGTTTGCTATTGAAATATTTCCTGGATATTGGGCAGCCTGAACTTATAGGCCTCGTTCACACGGCTTATTTGGGCACGGATTGGCGCCGTACTCCGCCCCGGATTTGCGCTGCAGTACGGCGCCATCCGTCGGATCATTACGGTAATCCACTGCTCTCATAGAGAACAGTGGATTCCGTCGCTCCTCCCCGCTCGGCGAATCCGCCGGGCGGGGAGAAAGTGACATGCACATTATCCATGCGCAATACGCGCCGTGGATAATGGAAGTCTCTGGGGCCGGGGAGCGGCGCCCCCGCGGCGCTCCAGCCCCGCCCCCATCCCGCCCCTTATTCATGGCGGATTTGTGCGCTCACAAATCCGTCGGGAATAAGCCGTGTGAACACGGCCATAGGATACACATCTTTTCTAGTAACTGCAGGTTTCAGATAGGTGTTCATTTTCAATTTTGCCCATTCCACCTTTGTTGATATATCCACCTTGCACTTAAATCTGAAAACAGCTTTTTTATAGTCACCACAGGGAATTGAAAGGGGGCCAAAAATACCTTTATTTTTCCGAATCATTAAGTACGTGTTTTTTACTTTGGGCGACAGCTTTTGAAGATTACTTTGCATTATATTTAACCCAGAAATTTTTTTTTGATTTGAGGGATTTGAAAATAGCGGGGATTTCCCCGTTTTTAATAAGGTTTTCCAAAATTTTCCATACCGTTCAAATTTTTATATTCTGAAATGGAGCGAAATTCAGGTGGTAAGCGAGAAAAAGGGGGTGTGGACATGGAGGTAGGGGTACGAGAGAGGTGCCCTTGCGTGCGGGCGACAACCGCATGCCAGCGGACGCTTTAGGACCGTCGGGCCCTGTCATCGTGGGTCGGGCCTGTAAATTTAAGTAACGAACATCGTCGCCAATTGTCCTTCGTGGTTAAAGCAACCTGCGCATCTTTTAAAATAGTACAATGCCTGTATTGAGACAACCCATTTAAACAAAAAGAAAAAGAGAAACAAAGCATGGGGGATTCCATCCTATTTTAAAATGTGTTTTCTAGATTAAATTATAAAAACTTGCATGCCAAAATAGTGGTAAAAAATTCCTCTGAATTGTACAAGGGAGGTACAGGAAAAATTGACCAGATGTGGGTTTTTCGAGGACATGGAGTATGGAGCAGGACAGAGAACAAAGTTTCAGAGACATTTTTCCCCCAGCACGTTGATTTAAAATGAGAAAAAGAAGCCAAAAAAAGGGGACCGGGGTAACGGGGGCGTTAACCACCAGTATTCCAAATGAAGCTCAATTGGGCCAATTCATAGGAGGGCAAAAAGTACCCCGGACAGGGACAGTTTTTGCCAATGAAACTAAAAAGGGGGTTGAAAGACTGCTTTTTTTTTTTGGAAATTTTTAACTGGGTTTTTTGCAGGGTTTTGGGGCTCATGCTGTGGCCGAAAGTATAGTAAATGTCCGTAAAACTAAATGGTGGTTAAAAGACTCCTTTTTGCGGCATTTTTTAAAATGGGGGGTCATGCGGTTTTGGGGTAGCTGCGTTCCCGGACAGGGATATTAAAATGTCCAGTTCAAGTAACATGATGTTTAAACTACTGCCTTTGGCACTTTTCATTTGTGGGTGATGGGGTTTTAAAGGGTCGGTGTGGTACAAGAAGGGTTAGAAAATGGTCTTGACTTTTTTTCTGTGCTTTTAAAAACCTAAGTGTGTTCCCTAAGTGTAGCCGTACCCATTTGTGTTGGGGATGTTATTCCGCTTCTCCAGCCTGTTTGGGTGTAATAATAAGGTGTTTTTGCTTCCAAAGACTTTAATGGTCATCGATCAAATGACCATCACTATGCTATCTTGTCGATGTGGTCGCTTTTGACCCTGCCGATGTCGATGGCCAAAGTTATCGCTCAACACTACTCAAAAATTTTAAAGGCTTGTCCCCTTCCCCCCAGGTCCCAGTTGAAGTACTTCAAATTGTATTCCCCAAAAATGTCTAATGGTTCCGATACTGCCAGTCTGGCGTTACACTACTCTATATCAATTTAGAACTGGAGTGTCAGCACCAATTTTCATAAGCCCTCTTTAGTGCTTATATTGTATTTGCCCTGGTCTGGTTTTATGTAGGGTGGGTTTGGGAGAAGCTAGGAGAGGTGTGAGAAGTATAGGAGAGGTGTGGAAGTTAGGAAGGTGTGAAAAGTATGGGGGGTGGGGGAAAGTATAGGAGAGGTGTGAGAAGTATAGGAGAGGTGTGAGAAGTATAGGAGAGGTGTGAGAAGTATAGGAGAGGTGTGAGAAGTATAGGAGAGGTGTGAGAAGTATAGGAGAGGTGTGAGAAGTATAGGAGAGGTGTGAGAAGTATAGGAGAGGTGTGAGAAGTATAGGAGAGGTGTGAGAAGTATAGGAGAGGTGTGAGAAGTTGGATAGGTGGAGAAGTATAGGTGGTGTGAGAAGTATAGGAGAGGGTGAAAAAGTTAGGAGAGGTGTGAGAAGTATAGGGAGGTTTTGAGAAGATAGGAGAGGTCTGAAAGATGGAGAGGTGTGAAAGTATGGGAAAGGGTATGAAAAGTATAGGATAGGTGTAAAAAAGATAGGAAGGTTGAAAAGTATTAGGATAGGTGTGAAAAGTATAGGAGAGGGTGAAAGTATAGGGGAATGTGAGAAGTATAGGAGGGTGTGGGGAAGTATGGGGGGTTTGGGGAGAAGTTAGGAGGGTGAGAAGTAAGGTGGTGTGAGAAGTATGGATGGTTGGGTTAAGGAGGGTGTGAGAAGTAAGGAGGGGTGTAGAATATGGAGGGTGTGGAAGTATAGGGGGTGAGAAAAAATAGGTAGGGTGGAAGTATGGAGGGTGAGGAAAAGGGAGGTGTGGAAGATAGGGAGGTGTGAAAAGTATAGGGGGTGGGGAAATTTTAAGGAGGGGGGTGAAAGTATAGGGAGGTTGGGAAGTTTGGATGGTGGGGGGTTTTAAAGGAGAGGTGTGAGAAGTATGGGAGGTGTGGAGTATAGGAAGGTTGAGAAGTATGGGGAGGTGTGAAAAAGTATGGGGGGGTGTGGAAATGGGAGGTGTAAAAGGGAAGCATAAGAGGGTGTGGAAATAGGAGAGGTGGAGATATAGGGAGGGTGAGGTATAGGGGGTGTGAGAAGTATGGAGGGTGTGAGAAGATGGAGAGGTGGGGAAAGAATAGGGAGGTGTGAAGTGGGAGAGGGTGGAAGCAAGAGAGGTGTGAGAAGTATAGGAGAGGTGTGAGAAGTATAGGAGAGGTGTGAGAAGTATAGGAGAGGTGTGAGAAGTATAGGAGAGTTGGGGAAAATATAGGAGGGGTGGGGAAAGTTGGGAGGTGTGAGAAGTATAGGGAGGTGGAAAATTAGGAGGGTGTGGAAGATAGGAAGGTGTAGAGTATGGGGGGGTTGAGAACCCCTTTTGTAAATGGTTATGTAAGCCATGATGGTAGTTCCCCGTCTTTGTTTTTTGTTCCCCTCCGCCCGTGAGGTCAAAATCCTGTAATTTTGCTGTATTCCTCTTGTCCCCCAGACATGTCCAGAGTGGAGAGGAGAATTTGTTTTGCCCCTTATAGGCCCTTTGTGTCATCTCCCCCCCAAGGGTACGTAGAATAAGGTACCTAAATCTACCCCATTGCATCTTCCTCACTGGTTTCCTGCAGTGGAACAGGGTTTAAAGCGTTGGTAGAAGCCCCCCTGAATTAAAAAAATGAAACGAAAAACAACTGTGCAAGATAAATTGTGTAGTGAGTCTCCCCCTTTTTTAAAGGGGTTTTTAAACCATGTAATGTTGAGGGGAACCTCCAAATGGGTTTTAATCACTTTTCCCAAAATTTTTGTGTACAAAAAGTAAGACTTGAGATACAGCATTGCTCTTCCCCCTTAGTTACCTGAAAGCTTGCATTAGACACGACCAGAGGAGCTGACAGGCCCGGCCTTGCCGTGAAACACTTCTTATCTGATGACAGGCAAAATGAATGAGCTTTTAAGGCACGGGTGAAAGTGCAGTCTTGAGGCTGTGTCTTGCTGTATTGAGAATCCATGTTGTACTGTTTATTATTTCACTTAAGTTTTGACACGCTCCCTTATTCCTCACTCCTTACTCACCCCTCCCGCTCAGCCTGCAGCCTTCATGACTCAGCGTGATTTGTTGACATTCTCCCTGTGCTGATAAGGAGAGGTAAGAAACTTGCGTCCTGGCAAATCCCCTTTAAGCCTTTGAACGTTTCAGGCCCCCAGCTTTATCCTCTACTGCCTCTGATAATTATAGTCATACTCTGCACCACCACATCACTTCAGCTACAATGCGCTCAATACAATTCCCCTTGTTATCTCTGCTCCCTAAACGTGATCCGTAGACTATGGTCACCAAGCGACCGAAGCGTCACGTCAGTCCATGACCAGTCCAGACCTTCCGCGATCCTTTACCAACAGTAACTAATACTTGAGTTGTATGGACTGTATATCTTTTCACACTTTAAAATATAGTTCACTTGAAACACTAAGCTGGTGTGAGCTGTGGATCTTTCATGACTTATATAGAGTATTTACCGCCCACATGCGCGCGCATGCGCGTGCGTTTCACCAGGAAGTAACAGGTAACTGTGCAGACAGAACATTGTTGCTGATTTCCTGCTGCAGATTTTGGTGTGGATTATGGCCACAAGGCCTTGAGTTTGACACGTGTGCTATGCCCAGTCCATGTACCCGGCCCAACATTGTCATGGAAACATCTGGTTTTTTTGTTTGTTTTTTTCTAATCGTATCAAGATAAATCTGTTGACAGCTCTGATCCCTTTCCACACAACTGGAGCTGATGACACAATTGATTGCTTCTTTGAATTTATGAAATTGTGTGAATTGTTGACATTGTTTAGGTAATTGTTACCATGGAAACAAAATGTGAACTGCAATATATGTTTCCATGGTCACGGAGTCGGTCATCAACAAGTGTTAGGTCTATGATTAGTGCTGCTGCGCTTCGGAATAAAGCCAAATTGGAGCGCTTTGGTTCGAAAAAGTGTGTGTGGGGGGGGAGGGCAGCCTAATTTTATTTTTGCCTGAAAATTTAAAAATATCAATAACCCTAGCCCTAAGTTAGGCTTAGTGTTGTCTCACACAGGGATTGCTGCTTTTTATGTTAAAGATCTTGCAAAAACAAGTCACTTTGCAATATGTGTCCATTACAGTGTCCTACCTATTCCTAGATATCCCCTCTTATGGGCTGCATCAGCTCCTCAGGTCGCTATAGCTACAGACCTCTTCAATCTCTCCTGATAGGCTGCCAGCACTGGTCGCTATAGCTACAGACCTGTTCAATCTCTCCTGATAGGATGCCAGCACTGGTTGCTATAGCTACAGACCTGTTCAATCTCTCCTGATAGGCTACTAGCACTGGTTGTTATAGCTTCAGACCTGTTCGATCTCTCCTGATATGCTGCCAATGTTGGTCTCTATAGCTACAGACCTGTTCAATCTCTCATTATAGGCTGCCAGCACTGGTTGCTATAGCTACAGACCTGTACAATCTCCTCCTGAAAAAGGGCTGCCAGCACTGGTTTTTAGCTACAGACCTTTCAATTCTCTCCTTATAGGCTTCCAGCACTGGTCGCTATAGCTACAGACCTGTTAAAATCTCCTGAGAGGCTGCCAGCACTGGTTGCTATAGCTACAGACCTGTTCGATCTCTCCTGATATTCTGCCAATGTTGGTCTCTATAGCTACAGACCTGTTCAATCGCTCATGATAGGCTGCCAGCACTGGTTGCTATAGCTACAGACCTGTTCAATCGCTCATTATAGGCTGCCAGCACTGGTCGCTATAGCTACAGACCTGTTCAATCTCTCCTGATAGGCAGCCAGCACTGGTCGCTATAGCTAAAGACCTGTTAAATCTCTCCTGATAGGCTGCCAGCACTGGTTGCTATAGCTACAGACCTGTTCGATCTCTCCTGATATGCTGCCAATGTTGGTCTCTATAGCTACAGACCTGTTCAATCTCTCCTGATAGGCTGCTAGCACTGGTCGCTATAGCTACAGACCTGGTGTCCTCAGCAGCTCCTCACTGCAGACCAATAGTAGCCAGTAGAAGCCAGTAAACACTAAATTAAAAAAATAAAATCGAGAAAACAGGACTGGGGTCAGATAAATCAATGTAGTGAGACAACCCTTTTAAAGGTTAACTCATCGGTGTTGGCAACCTATCAGGAGAGATCGAACAGGTCTGTAGCTATAGCAACCAGTGCTGGCAGCCTAACAGGAGAGATTGAACAGGTCTGTAGCTATAGCAACCAGTGCTGGCAGCCTATCAGGAGAGATCAAACAGGTCTGTAGCTATAGCAACCAGTGCTGGCAGCCTATCAGGAGAGATTGAAAAAAGTCTGTTTGCTATAGCGACCAGTGCTGGAAGCCCATTAAAGGGGAGATCAAACAGGTCTGTAGCTAAGCAACTAGTGCTGGCAGCCTATCATGAGAGATTGAACGGGCTGTAGCTATAGCAACCAGTGCTGGCAGCCTATCGGGAAAGATTGAACGGTCTGTAGCTATAGTGACCTGAGGAGCTGATGCAGCCCATACAAGAGGGGATATCTAGGAATAGGTAGGGTCACTGTTATTGGACACATATTGCAAAGTGACTTGTTTTTGCTGGATCTTTACATAGAGAGCGAGCAATCTGTGTGAGACAACCCCTTTATAAGACCGCTTAAAAACCTTATCCTGACCCCAGCTTGTGTAGTTGGTTGCAGTTTCTCGGCGATTGATAAGGGGCGCACACCGCCTAGGCACTTAGATCAGAGAGAAAGAGAAAAAACTCTAATTCTGTTGTACGGTCGTTGAAGACCATGGTATTGACTGAACAGGGTACAATGCTGCACTCTTTCTACGATTCTTTTTATCGTCTATTGTAGAGTGCAAAGATGTTTCTAGGATAGAGATAAAGTGGCTTATTTATTGATTTTCGCCCTGAAAAACGTGATGCCACACTTGGTTCCACGTTTTCATGTAGGTATGCGCGACAGCTCATCTCCCCATTCACTTTAACGGAACTGAGCTGATCGGAATAGTCCAGACTCAAGCGCCATTGAGGGGGCGGTGCCCTCGAGATCCTAGAAGAGGAGCCAGGTGGTTTTTTTTCCTAATCCTGGATGACGCCTTTAATGGATTTTCTAAAATCGAGACCTTGGGAATATTTTGAATGATTTAAGCTTTACATATCGTTCCCCCGATCGGCGGCATCTCTTATCCCTGCAGGAATCTGTGGGATCCGCCTGACGCTGCCTTAATGTCGACCTGATGGATCTTTGATGTCTCTTGTGACATTAAGATATCATCTTGCGGTCGGAGTATTTCTGACATTTTTAACGATTTATGGGTAAGCGCAGGATTGACGCAGGGTTAATCGGGACAAGGGCCCGTTTGATGTAATGGGGCCTTCCGCGCGCGCTCGGCGCACTATGGCCGTGTCTGCCTCCATCATCGTCATGACAGCGTGAGGTCACACTGTTCCGGCGGTCATTAGAGCCAAATTTTTATTTTGGGCACTACCAGATATATTGTTTTTTTTTCTCTCGACTGTCGGAAATTTCAACCTTCACATCAGAAAGTCGTCTTGAGGAGCAAAGTCCTGGGGGTGACTCGTCATCAGACGGCTCTGCGGAGTCGCTGGATAATTGCCTGGAACACATCATTTCTGGCAGGTCTGGATTTCAGGGTCACTTCCGATTGTCACCCGATGGGATGTCGAGCGCTCGTCACTGTGAATTTAAGTCAATTCTAATTGTTGGAGGTTACAGACGGCGAGATTTCTTATTTCGGACATTATTCCACGGTTGTTAAGGAGGCTTAAAGTGATACAGACGTCTGCAATGTGTGCGGATAGGGAAATGGGTGCGGATAGGGGAATGGGCGCGGATAGGGGAATGGGCGCGGATAGGGGAATGGTGTGCGGAATAGGGAATGGTCGTGCGGATGGGGAGATGGGGGACGAGTAGGGGAATGGGGGCCGATGGGGTAATGGGTGCCGATGGGGGAATGGGTGCGGATAGGGGAATGGGTGCGGATGGGGGAATGGGTGCGGATAGGGGAATGGGTGCGGATAGGGGAATGGGGGCCGATAGGGGAATGGGTGCGGATAGGGGAATGGGTGCGGATAGGGGAATGGGGGCCGATAGGGGAATGGGGGCCGATAGGGGAATGGGTGCGGATAGGGGAATGGGTGCGGATAGGGGAACTCATGGTGCCGGATGGGGGTTTGGACATGTGGGTGCCGTTGGGGGGAATGGGTGCCGATGGGGGAATGGGTGCGGATTGGGGAATGGGTGCGGATCGGGGAATGGGTGCGGATAGGGGAATGGGTGCCGATGGGGAATGGGGGGCCGTATGGGTAGGAAAGTGGGGGTGAGGAATGGGGAATGGGGGCCGATAGGGGAATGGGGGCCGATAGGGGAATGGGTGCGGATAGGGGAATGGGTGCGGATAGGGGAATGGGGGCCGATAGGGGAATGGGTGCCGATGGGGAATGGGTGGCAGGATAGTGTGGACATGAGGGGGGCAGTTGTCCGATGAGGAGTAATGGGTGCGGATAGGGGAATGGGTGCGGATAGGGGAATGGGTGCGGATAGGGGAATGGGTGCCGATAGGGGAATGGGTGCCGATAGGGGAATGGGGGCCGATAGGGGAATGGGTGCGGATAGGGGAATGGGTGCGGATAGGGGAATGGGTGCGGATAGGGGAATGGGTGCCGATGGGGTAATGGGTGCCGATAGGGGAATGGGGGCCGATAGGGGAATGGGTGCGGATAGGGGAATGGGGGGAGTCGAAGTAGGGGATATGGGGGGGCCCGATAGAGGGAATGGGTGCGATAGCGCGCGGGAAATGGGGCGGAATAGGGGTAGATGGGCGGCAGATGTGGGATCTAGTGGGGCCGATAGGGAATGGGGGGCCGGGATAGGATGGAATGGAGGGTCCGATAGTAATAGGGGAATGGGTGCGGATAGGGGAATGGGTGCGGATAGGGGAATGGGTGCGGATAGGGGAATGGGGGCCGATAGGGGAATGGAGGCCGATAGGGGAATGGGTGCCGATGGGGTAATGGGTGCCGATAGGGGAATGGGTGCCGATAGGGGAATGGGTGCGGATAGGGGAATGGGTGCGGATAGGGGAATGGGTGCGGATAGGGGAATGGGGGCGGATAGGGGAATGGGGGCGGATAGGGGAATGGGGGGTGGATAGGGGAATGGGGGCGGATAGGGGAATGGGTGCCGATGGGGGAATGGGTGCCGATGGGGGAATGGGGCCGATAGGGGAATTGGGTGGCCGTTAGGGGCAATGGGTTGCGGATGGGGGAATGGGGGCGACGTAGGGGAATGGAGGCCGATAGGGGAATGGGTGCCGATGGGGTAATGGGTGCCGATAGGGGAATGGGTGCCGATAGGGGAATGGGTGCGGATAGGGGAATGGGATGGCTGGTTAGGGAATGGGGCGGAAGTTAGGGAATGGGGGTGGCTTGGGGAATGGGGGCGGTTAGGGGAATGTGTGCTGATTGGGGAATGGGTGCCGATAGGGGAATGTCAGCAGGACCCAAATTAAACTGGAGGGTTTCCCTTATACTACCCAATCCAGTCCAATGATTTAGAGTGTAACTCAATGAACTGGGATTCATGGAGCTATTTAGTGGACAGCGTCCTGACAGCATCATCCTGTCCCCCAAGTGTCATTATCCTGTCCCCCCCAATTGGTCTGTGTATTATCCTGCCCTCCAAGAGTCAGGTGTCATTATCCTGCCCCTAAGTGTCATTGTCAATTATCCTGCCCCCAAGTGTGAGTGTCATTATCCTGGCCCCACTGAGTCGGTCAGCTGTCATTGATCCTGCCCCCCGAAAGTGTCTGGTCGTCAGCTTATCCTGCCCCCCAAAGTAGGTCAGGCAGTCATTACCCTTTATACCAAGTGTCGCAGCGTGCATTATCCATGCCTCCCAGGTAGTCAGCGTCAATTATTTCCTGCCCCCTATGCATGTGTCAGTGGCATATCCTTCCCCCAGAAGTGTCGCGAGGTGTCATTATCCTTGTCCTCCAAGTGTCAGTGTCATTTCGCCTGCCCCAAGTGGCAGTTGTCATTATTGTGCCCCCAAGTGTCAGCGTCATTTCCTTTCTCCCAAGTTTGTCAGCGGTATTATCCGTGCCACCAAGTGTCAGCGTCCATTATCCGCTGTCCCCAAGTTGTCAGTGGTAATTATCCTGCCCCCAAATGTCAGCGTCATTCTGCCCCCAAGTGTCAGTGTCATTATCCTGTGTCCCCAAGTGTCAGTGTCATTTCCTGCCCCAAGAGTGTCAGTGTCATTATCTGCCCCCCAAGAGTCAGTGTCATTATCCTGCCCCTAGTGTCAGTGTATGTATCCTGCTCCCCAAGTGTTCAGTGTCATTATCCTGTGTGTCCCCAAGAGTCAGTGTCATTATTTCCTGCCCCTAAGTGTCAGTGTCATTATCTGCCCTCAAAGTTGGTGTGCGCAGTTGTTCATTTGTATCCTGCCCCGCGTAAGTGTCAGTGTTCATTTTTTCTGCCGCCCTCAAGTTTTTTTGTTCAGCGTTCTTTATCCTGTGCCCTCAAGGGTCAGTGTGTTTTACTTTATGATGCTGGCCCCTCCCCCATATAAAAGTTAGGAGGAAGCCCATCCACCACGGCGTCATCTATTCCTCGCTCCTCACCCAAGTGTCAGTGGTCATCTTCACCCTGCCCCCCCCAAGTCGTTTCTAGTGGTTCATTTTACTGGTAGTTGTCCCCCAAGCAAATATGGACTGTCATGTAGGATCGACGTGTGATCGCTGCACCCAAGGGCGTTGAGAGCGTCAGTTATTTCCCTCGTGCCCCCGAAGTGGGTACCAGCAGTCATTATCCTGCCTCACCAAGTCGGTGCAGCGGTCAGTCATTTATCCTGCCCCACAAGGTCGGTCTCTAGAGCGTGCATGGCTCATATATGTTCCCTGCCCCCAATGTGTCAGTGTTCATATCCTGCCGACCCAAGTGGGTTTTTCAGTTTCATTATCCTGTCCCCCAATTGTCAGCGTCATCTTTTTCATGCCCGCCAATTTGTCAGCGTCATTATCCTGCCCCAAGGGTCTGTATGTTCATTATCTTTCTTCACCAAGTGTCAGACGTCATTTTCACTGCCCCCCTAAATGTGCAAACATCATTATCCTGCACCCAAGTGTCAGCATCTTTGTCCTGCCCCCGCATAATGTTGTACGTATTATCGCCTTGCACCCCAAGTGTTCTAGCATCTTTTGATCCTTGTCCCCCCAAGTGTCTAGCAGTCTATTATATCCTGTCCGGCCCCAACTCGAGTGATTCGCAATTCACATTCTTGATTCCCTGCGCACCAAGTGGGTCGCAGCATCATGAATGGGCCTCGCGCTTCCCGAGCTATCCACTGTGCAATCGCATCATGGCGCCCCCCCACACCGCGTCCCGCCCCCTCCGTGCTCCCTTCAGTCAATCCTTCCCTCACTATCACCCACACCAATTTGTGATTCGCAAGGGTTCCGTCAACTCCTATCCCTGCCCCCTCCCACGCAGCCGTCCCTCACAGTAGTGCTTCATATGAGCACCAATGTATACTCAGTTTATTACCTCTCGTCGTAGTATTGTGTGGTCTCACAGTGTCAATTATACCTGCCCTCCGATCTGTCAGACAGGCCGCCAATTGCGTCCTCTCCCCTAAATTGTCAGTGTCATGCATAGTAATGGTCTCACTTCACGCTGGCCCCTAAAGTAGTGTAGATCATTACGCGTGCGCCCCCCCCCCCCCCAGGTTGTCAGCATCAATGTTCCTGCCCTTCATGCATCTGACACTTGGGGGGACAGGATAATGAGCTGGACACTTGTTGGGCAGGATAATGACGCTGGACACTGTGGCGTTTGGGGTGGGCAGATAATGACGCTGGACCCACACCGTCGCGCGAAGTGACGAGATCAGGATTTCTGAAGGACGGGCTGTGCACCTTGGGGGGAAAGGGATAATGACCGGGCTGACACGGTGGGGGGGGGCGGGATATATGTCGCTGACAACTTGGGGGGCGTGGATAATGGACATTGACTCTTGGGGGAAAGGATAATGACAATGACCTACTTGGGCGGGGGGGGGAAGGCAGGATCGAATGGACACATGTCAGACTTTCTCGCGGGCGGGAGTACCCCCCAAATAACATGTGGTTTAGGCCACAGAAGTAGGTTAATGACCAATTGAACATCGTGTGGCGGGGGACATGGGGATAATGACGGCTGAAACTGGTCCAACCCGCTCCGGCACCATCCGGCAGGATAATCGACGCTGACACCAAAATTGCCTACTCGCGATAAACAATGTTACAGTGGTGGGAGGTTTTCACGACCAGCAAGCAGCATGAGAATCAGGCTAAGTTTGGTTGGTCAGGAGTTTTTTGGTCGTGCCTGGAGTCTCTGCGGGTGTGGGGATCTATGGTTAATGTCTTTGTCTCTTGGCGTGGTTGCTTTGGTTGAGGGGATTTCAGGATAATGACGGCTTGACACTTGGTGTGGGCTGGATATAATGGTCCTGGATTGACAAGGTTCGGTGTTTGGATGTGATTAGACGCTTGTACACTTGGCGTAGGGCTCTTTTGGTAGTTTGTCGGATGTACTCTGGGGGGCGGAGAGTGATTTCAGTGATAACCGTCTAGGGTTGGGATTTATGGTGTGTTGTCAATGCTCATCTCTGTAAACAAACTGTTTGTGCTTTCTTTAAACTTTTACAACTCTGTGTTAAGATTAATAGTAGATTAGTATTGTCTATAATCAAGACCCTTTTTTTTCCCCCCCTTATGGTCCCTGGTAGCAGATGGTAGGCAACGAAATGAAGAATACTTTCAGATCATTCTGGCACCTCAGGGAGGTCCTTGGTCATCATGGATCATAGCTCTGTAACTACCACACCACGACTCAGATGGTCTTCAAGTTACAATGCCCAGTACGTTGAGAGGTACTCGCAATGAAGAATGCATGATAATTGCCAGCTAACTTGCAGTCTCGGACAGTGATTAGGGCACACCGACAGAGCTCTACGACCAGTTCTCGTAGCCTCTAGTGCCTTAGACAGAAGAGGGCAGTCCATAGCTTCACATATTGTTGCAGTCGAGCTGTTGACGTAATTTCATGTTAGAATTTCCCTTCCCTTGTAACCTGCAGCCTTTTCCTTGAGATAAATTTCCCTTGACAAATTAGACTCGTTTAATGCTCGCAATATTCATATGTATTTCTTTTGCCTTAAACAAATGGATTTGCTGACCCCTCGCCTGCAGAAAAGTGCGCACGCAGATTTATCGAATGGTGTCTGGGTGCAGTTGAGATGAAGTTTCACACTGGCACAGACTGCTGCCGCTTTGCCACGGCCCCTGTCTTCAGCTCGAGGGCACATCGCCGGCCACTTTCACTTTAATGAAGGCTCTCACTCCACAGCACTATTGGTAGACGGCAGATCATGTGCGTGCACGAGTAGGGCGGGGCTGGGCATCTGTATGTCTGGAAGGGGAGGGGGGTTTGGATTTGTTTGGGGGCTAGTGTGGTTGTGGGGTTGGTCGGGTGGCGGTTGGATGGGTCGTGTTAGTTGAACTTGACTGCGTATACAAAGTTACTGTTTTGTTCTGCTAGAGTTCATAATGCATGCGAAGCATGATTGTCTATGTGTTTATAAGGCTAAGCGGCAATGGCAGTTTTACTTCATAAAGATGAATAAATTATACAAACTTCCTGATGGGTGTTATGTGCAACACTTGACGACTGCATGTGGTCTGTAATAGCAGAGATCTAGCCACCAGAGTGGCTGTTGATCTAACCGCCCTCAAGACTGGAACCTACGCGTAAAAAAAGTTAACACAGTTAAGATTAGAGTGGTGAGAGAAATTTTTTCTGTGCTTTCCACGGCGGCATGGCCGTGGGATTGCTACGACGTGGTCATCGCCACAGTGGCCGAACTCAGGTTAAAAAACTGATGAGATTTCACTGGTTAGCGAACTTTTATTTTTTTTTAGGCCACTTTTGAGGGATCATGACATTCTGTGCAGTGTACAATGGAAACAGGGGAGCCCACGGGCACCAAAAACAAGTTTGATTATGGGTTCACTGACCCCGCCTACACCCCTCAGAGTTGGCCATCTCATGAAAGATCAGACCTCACAACGACGCTTGTGATGGTGGACCTAAAAGTAGCATGGAGGTCGTGATCTTACTTCACCGGCGGCAGCCTATGAGCGATACGTCAACTGCGTGAGATTTAGTGAAGGACCTCTGGTAGGCAAATGAGAATTCAGGCTAGTCCGAGCTTGTCTGCCGAGAGGGCACACTTTGGTATCATTTCGTCTCATGGGTTGGGTCAGGAGCCCAGAAGCGGGGCGCTTTTGAAAATATACACAAGTATGTCCACTTAAGGGGCCACAGAGTTAAATACGTCTACCGGATTGCACTTTCAGATACACAGTTGTGAGCGATGGGTCACAGTGGCGAACCGGCCTCAGTGACAAGCACGTCAGCGAGATCAGGCGGAGTTAGGAACAGGCACATCAATAATTGACGTTTGTCCTAGCCAGCCATAAGTAAGCAGGTTTTTTTAGTGGACAGTGACACTACAACAGTCTAATGTTAGGCACCACCAGACTGTGGCACAATCAAACAGAGTGGAACAGTGAGTACGAAGTGTTCAACGGGCGGCACCACACTATCTACAGCTCCTAAATCTGCAGACTTTGATGTATCAACTATCGAGGAGTGCATTCACATCTGGCACGGAGTAATGGAGCCAATGATCATTCTCTTTAGGGAGGCGTTCCCACCCTAGTAACGCCTGCAAATGTCCTTCGGCGGGCAAACAGGGCTGAGATACTAGTCAATTGTCATTAGGGTTCCATGGACATACTGCCATGTGGCCATAATTAGCTACGCTCAGTTTGTAGGGGATCCCAGACTGCTAGCTTGTCACGATGGGATAAACCTGGTTATTTGGATAGATGTGTACTCCTTTTTTAAGGCTATGAAGCAGTGCTCCACAGGATAGTCATAGGACCCACCATTCTTCAGCAATCGGTAAGCCTCAGTGCACCCGAGGATCAGTCATTGGAGACCACCACCATCAACCTGCTAATGACATCGTGCTCCGCTAGGCAACAGTCATAGGACCACCAATAACAGCACTGACCTCAGTGCACCCAGGAACAGTCATAGGACCACCAATAACAGCAATGACCTCAGTGCACCCAGGAACAGTCATAGGACCACCAATAACAGCAATGACCTCAGTGCACCCAGGAACAGTCATAGGACCACCAATAACAAGCTTATTTGACGCTCTGCTGGCCACATAGGACTCAAGTCATACGAGTCCTCCCATTAAAGAGCAATGTAACTTCTAGGTGCAAACAGGATTTCTCGGAGCTATAGTGGTGTACCCTATAAATGCTTTGTGGATGACCGCTGGGATCTGGAGGAATACATGGGTTCTGTTGTGGTACACTTCGCATATTATAACATGCAATGTACCTCTGGGCCATCCCGTGTTGTTTTAGGAACTTATAATAGGATCCGCTCAGATAAACGAAGCTAATGACCCTTCAGTTGCAGGCACACATGATACCATAGCTGGAAAGAGTTGTGGACCACCATTAACAGAAGATTGACCTCAGTGCACCCAGGAACAGTCATAGGACCACACAGATAGAGACAGGCCAGCATTGACCTCTGTCGCATACCCCCCTCGCGCCTCAAATAACAAGTCAACAAGTATTTAGGCACCGCGAACACACCACCACCTAACAGCACACTGACCTAGCAGCCAGTGCCAACACCAGAAATCCAGTCCACCATGCCCCACAGGCACATCTAACTACACCTACCAGAGAGCATGTACCTCATGGTTGCGCATGCCCTAGGGGCACAAATCAAGTTGAAATTCCACACAGAGTTTTCATCCAGATAGTGTAGCACGAAGGCGCTCAAAAATCCGACCGCTCAGTGCGCACCCAGGGACAGGAGCCAGTCATAGCAGCCGACCACTACCACGCCACTAGAGTAAACAGCCACTTCCCCGCTCCAGCCCTCGATCTGTGCACCACCACCCCGTATACGGATAGGATTACCAGTTCTTAGTTCGACCGCGCAACCAATAAACTGCATGAGATCTACAAGTTGCTGTACCGATTTCTGTGGCACAAATGAAGGCATAAAAGTTCTCTTGGAGGGAGAGGCGGACCACCAATAACCGCACGTGGGTGAACCTTCAGTGCCAACCCCCCCCCCCTGCGCTGAAACACCAGCCTTACAACTGATATTATAGGGGCACCCTACCCCACATTAACAGAGCAGACGCGAACTCGTAGTCGGTGCCACCTGGTATCAGTTAAGTCCACACATTAACTGAAATGAAAGAAAAGGGATGGCAAAAAACCATCTTTCTCACTGTTGATGTTACTTTGGCACCGTCGTAGTGGGTTCACGGCGGCCTGGCACACCACTCCCCACGCCAATCCTCGTACCACACCCAGCAAGTCTCGACGAGCCTTCAAGGTACTGATGTAGGCATTTCATGGCAGTTAGGTCACGCTTGGGGTGATGGAAATGGCATGTGGATCCAACCACAATGTACTGTTGCAATGTTGGTTCCTCAGTGCACCCATGGATACAGTAAGTGCCACCTACCGGCAACCTCTAAATAGCGGACAAGTCTTGTACTTGTGAGAGGCCCTCCGGCCTACGTGCAACCTACATACACCACGTCATAGGTAAACATCTGGACCACGCCTACCCCCGAAGTGGCGGCAATACAACACACCCAGTCGCGTCAGAGAGGTTTTTTCAACTCGACTCGGGCTGCTTAGGCCGAAGTCTGAGACCCTGTGCGTTATCCAGGAAGAACATATGAGATCTGGCATGTTACTTGGACAATGACATTTGTCGTAGCGTCAGGCCCTGAGTCAAATACACAAGTGAGCATATATTAGGCCAAGCACCCTCCCCAAACCCCCACCCCGCGTCAGGCAGGCACACCCCAGATGTGTGGGGAACTGGCACGTCCACTAAGATCAACTCTGTGTGGGAGACATCACGCTGATACACACGAGCCATTGCTACAAGCCATCAGTGTCTACACGCCAGGTTGAAACATGGATTCAAGGTGCCATAGAGGAGCCACCGGCACAATCAAGACTTGTGATATCGGAGGTAGGTCAATGCACTTCAGGGGGGGATGCAAAAACCGGGGCGTGGGGGGAGGTGAAAAGAGCAGGGAGGGGGGGAGAAGACGCGGGGGAGGGTCAGGTAAGGAAGAGAGGGAAAAACACAAGCACCCCCATTTAACCCACAGAGATCGAGCAACATAGTGACTAGAGAAACCTCAGCAGAACACAGGGCAAAGAGAGTCAGCAGGGAGTCGACGTCCAAGAGTCTAAAGCCAGCAATGACCTAGGGCACGACTGGATCTGTCATGTGGGAGTCCACACAATCTACAGCGCGGATTGGAGCCGCTAGGGTACGCGATGCGGGGAGAGCGAGTCTTGGAGGGGGAGTACGACACGCGTTCAACATTACAATAAGGCGTGAGGCAATGCCTCGTTCGCCACCCAGGACATCACAGTAATGACGAGCCAAAACTCTAACCCTATAGCAAACACAGCACTAGAATGCAAGTATCTACGGGGCTAGTTGGGACACCCCAGTGTCAAATGACACTGACTGTGTTTCGGTAATAGGGAACAGGGCCCTCAGCAACAGAGATAGTGTCACGCTAGGCGAGCAATGACCTCGGTGTAAGCATCGACGCGTCAGTGAGCGGAAGTACAGTCGTGTAGAGACACCACCATGAGATAAACTAGCATGACTACTCTGTGGCACAAACTTGGAAGGTACACAAGTGTCACTTGAGGGGTCCTCCGGAATGGAAAGGTGTGCTGAGGCAGAGAACAAGGACGCGAAGCGAACCCGGCTGATGAACCACGAGTGAACAGGGCTAAACAATACTGAGATAGGTCACACAAGAACTGGCAGCAGGGTAGAACACTCAGTGCAACCAGGAGAAACAGTCATTAGGGTCACGACCAAATAACGTGTTATAACCCTCAAGTGACACAGGAGACAGGTCGGGGTTTGGGACCACCAATAAGGGTCACTGAGCTAATCTTGATTCCACTCATGGTGACACACAGGATAACAAAGTCGCTAGGACCACAATAACGCAGCACTGAGCCTCTCTCAGGTGCCAACCCAGGGAGACGGCTCTCAGGACACACCAATACTGCATATGACTGTCTCAGCTGCTCCTGTAACAGATACAAGTCAGGAAGCCCACCTCATTAACAGCATGAAATGGAATGCTTTTACGGGCGATGTCAGTGTGAAGACTCAGGAACAGTCATAGGTACAGAGCCACCAACGCGGGACACAGAGATCAGCGTTGAATTGGATAGGACACACTGTCCACGGTGCGGCAAGCCCAGACCAGCGGTACACCGTCATTAGCAGCGTAGGCCACACACCAAATGAACAGTGACGGATCACGTCTGTGTGAGGACACCCTCAGGTGCCCCCAATATCCCGACAACTCGTGGTAACAGGGTGGTTTGTCACCGAGGCTTCATGAAAGCACCACTCATAATGATCCACGCTACTGGGACCTAGCAACCAAGCGAGCTGCAGGCAACTGAACAGTCGAGACCATCAATTAACAGAGACCATTGACACCTCTGTCGCACCCCTAGGGGTACAGTCTTTGGTCCACCTTTTTAGAGCACTGTCCTAGATGATATCACTGGATAACAGGTATAGGCACCACCGTATACACCAGCTCTGAACTCAGTGGTACACAAAGACTGTCATAGGTCCTCACACACAACTGTACAGACAATGTAAAAGGTGTCACCAAGGATTTCTGTATAGGATCACCCAATTACAGAAAGAATGTACTCTTGGTGCACCTCCAAGCGATTACAGTCTAAGGACCAACCTAAAACAGCAACGTACCTGGTGAACACAGGTAACAGTCCAAAGGACACCATTATCTGCAATGAACTCAAGGTGGCACCAAGGGTATCATGTCATGAGAGTCGCACCCTATTATCAGCATGCACTGACCCTCAGTGCAGCACCAGGATCAGTCTTAGTAACACCAATAATCCAGCAAAGGACAATACGTGTACCTGGGATATCCTGTCATTGGACACTCCAGTTAACAGCAATGACCTCGGTGTACCCAGGAAAAGTCATAGGACCACCAATAACAGCAATGACCTCGGTGTACCCAGGAACAGTCATAGGACCACCAATAACAGCAATGACTGGCTGCAACACAGGTTACAGTAACTAGGTACCCCACACAATCATACACAGCAATGACCTCTGTGAATCCCAAAGGGAAACAGTCATAGGACCAACCCAGATAATCATGCATTGTCATACCGGTGTTACCCAGGGTACAGTCTTTGGGAACTCCTTTGCTAAGAGCAATGGTCCTCGGCTTGTACCCAGGTATACATGTTAATTGGACCACCCTATATAACATGCAATGAACTAGGTGTACACCGGAACTGCTCATACGGCTTTCCTCCAATATCAGCAATGACCTCGGTTGCAACCCTAGGAACAGTATTAGACCACCAATTAACAAGCATGACCTCAGTGCAACCAGGAACAGTATAGCGTTGCCCACCCAATAAGGAGCAACAAATGACCTCGGTGCACCCAGGAACCAGTCATAGAGGACCACTCAATCAATACACGCTAATGACCTCGTGTGCACAAGGAATCCAGTCTTAGGGACCACCCAATAACAGCGAATGACCTCGGAGCTTGGTACCACGGAAACATGTCATAGGAGTCCTCTTTAAACTGCAAGCCTGACTGTCGTGCACACATAATGGGAAAGAGTGTTGTCTAGAGGAGTGGACGACGCACTAGAATCCAATTAACTGCAGACTGAACATAACTGATGAGTCAGTTTGGCAGCTGGTGAGAACAGGTCAGTAGTGGGGTACCACCTAATTAACGGCGCCAACATGGACGCTCCCACTGCAGTGCAAGCCAAGGAACTCAGTCCATGGTTTGAAAGAGACACCAAACTAGACAATAAAACAGCAAATGATACCTGGTGCGGTTAGAGTCAGGACCACCCCTGGAAGGGGGAAAAGACCAGGATACGCAAAGTAAGGGAAACACCATCCACAATAAACAGTTCAGATGCAGCAGAGTGACCTCGGTGTGCCTGCAGGAACAGTCATAGGACCACCAATAAGAGCAATGACCCCTAATGCACACAGGAAAACTGTCATCGGATCACACCAATAACAGCTCTGACCTGGCAAAGTGTCCTAGGCCCCGGGTGAGGGAACCCAGTCATAGGATCAACAATTAACAGCGAATAACCTCAGTGCACCTGGAAAAACAGTCATATGACCACCAAAAACAGCACTGACCTCAGTGCACCCAGGAACAGTCATAGGACCACCAATAACAGCACTGACCTCAGTGTACCCAAGAACAGTCATAGGACCACCAATAACAGCAATGACCACGGTGTACCCCAGGAATACAGTCTTAGGACCTACCCAATAACTGCATTGACCTCAGTGCACCCAGGAATAACAGTCCATAGGGGACCACGCTATAACAGCAATGACCACTCAGTGCACCACAGGATCTGTCATAGGAACCCTCCATTTTACAGCTCAATGACACCTCATGTGCACCTGGATTCTGGATAGGACAACGCATGTCCTTTGAGCACATATGAACTCACAGTCTGTTCACAGGTCACAGTCTTAGGACCACCTTTAACAGACTATGTCACTGCTGTTGGCAACCAGGTAACAAGTCATAGGTGACCCACCAATATCTGACACTGTCACATCTGTGCTCCTATGGATCATGTCATAGGACCACCAAGAATGCTTTGTAATCTCGGTGTACCCCAGGATACGGTACCACCTAGGACCACATATATACGGCACTGTCCTCGCGTCTGTATCCAGGAACTAGTCATAGGCACCAACAAATACTGCTTTGACCCTCCGGCTGTACACTGGAACAGGTCATACGGTCAATCCACATATAACAGCAATGAACCTCAGGGCAACCTGGATCAGTCATAGGACCACCAATAACAGCAATGACCTCAATGCACCCAGGAACAGTCATAGGACCACCAATAACAGCAATGACCTCAGTGCACCCAGGAACAGTCATAGGACCACCATTATCCTGTTAATAACCTCAGTGCACCAGGAAAGCTCATAGGAACCGACCAATAACTCTGTATTATCTCAAGTGCACACCAGGAAAAAAACTCAGTCGTCAGGACCACCAATAACAGCAATGACCTCAGTGCACCCAGGAACAGTCATAGGAACACCAATAAACTGCATTGACCTCAGTGCAACACCTGGGCAGCAGTCTTTAGGACCTCCATTAAACAGACACTTGGTACTCTCGGTGGTTCCGAGGATCAGTCATAGGTCCACCTAATTACAGCTATTGACCTCTCAGTGCACCCAGGAACAGTCATAGGACCACCAATAACAGCACTGACCTCAGTGCACCCAGGAACAGTCATAGGACCACCAATAACAGCAATGACCTCAGTGCACACCGAAGGATACTGTCAGTCCACCCAATTACAGCAATGACCTCTGTGACACTGGAACAGTCATAGGGCACCTACCTGTAAACTGCACTCGACCTCAGTGCTCCCCAGGAACTGTCATAGGACCACCAATATTACTGCACTGTACTCGTCCCCTACGTACCCAGGAACAGTCATAGGACCACCAATAACAGCAATGACCTCGGTGTACCCAGGAACAGTCATAGGACCACCAATAACAGCAATGACCTCGGTGTACCCAGGAACAGTCATAGGACCACCAATAACAGCAATGACCTCAGTGCACCCAGGTACCAGTTTTAGGACACCAATCAAGTAGCAATGACCTCGGTGTACCCAGGAAACAGTCATTGGACATAAAATAACAGCCAATGACATAGAGCTGCACCCAGGAATCAGTCCATAGGGGACCACCAATAACAGCAATGACCTCAGTGCACCCAGGAACAGTCATAGGACCACCAATAACAGCAATGACCTCAGTGCACCCAGGAACAGTCATAGGACCACCAATAACAGCACTGACCTCAGTGCACCCAGGAACAGTCATAGGACCACCAATAACAGCAATGACCTCAGTGCACCCAGGAACAGTCATAGGACCACCAATAACAGCAATGACCTCAGTGCACCCAGGAACAGTCATAGGACACCAACAGAGCAGCAATGGAACCTCACATGCACACAAGGAACTAGTCATAGGAACCACCAAATAACCATGCATGACATACAGGTCGCACCCAGGAACAGTCATAGGACCACCAAATAACCAGTAATAAATCAGTGCACACCGCAAACCGGAAAACAGTTGATAGGGTACGACCAATGAACCTGCAATGACCCTCAGTGCACCCAGGAACAGTCATAGGACCACCAATAACAGCAATGACCTCACTGCACCCAGGAACAGTCATAGGACCAACAAATAAAGCAGGCCTATGACTCCTGCAGTGGCACCCAGGAACAGTCATAGGACCTAACCGTAATGAAAACAGCTATGACCTCGGTGTACCAGGATACAGTCATAGGACCACACTATTATACAGCACTGTACCCTTAAGTGCGGACCCCGAAGAAACGAGTTCAAATAATGGCACACCAATAACACGCATTTGACCTCTCATAGTTCGCACAGTCTGGAACGAAGTCATGTAGCCGACCACACTTAACAGCGCCAATGACCTCAGTCACCCAGGAACAGTCATAGGACACACCAAATAAACAGCTACTGTCAATTCAGTGCACCCTGGGAAAGACACCAGTCATTCAGGACAACATTAACTGTCAATGACACTCAGTGCACCCTAGGAAACAGTCATAGGAACACCATATAGACAGAACTGGACTCAGTGCAACCTGGTACCAGTCATTGGAACCACCAATTATACAGCTCTGACCTCAGTGTTCACATGTACATGTCATAAGATATACCAATATCACCAACTATACCACAGAGGATCACAATTATCCTCCAATCTGAGTGTTTACCAAAACAAGCATGGTCACAGTGTTCACCAACTACAGCACAAAGTTTAAGGTGCACCGCATGTATCTGATTCTTTCCAACTTTCTGTTTTTAGACATCTATTCAATGGTTTCCCCTATTATCTGATTCATGACTATGGAGGTTCCAATTATACTGCTACCTGGATTTGGTCGTTAAACTGAGGTCCTCGCTGATTAGTTCCATCTTGGTTGTAAGTTTGATCTATTCATATGGTGTAACTTATTTTGAATCTTGAATTGTTTGTAAGGAATCGGTTGCATGGTGTCACTTAATATTGGATGGTATGGTTGTGGGTGAAATCATATTTTAACTTGTTGTGACTGGGATTCATGGGGTTAAGTGTTGTTTATTGGCTGTGCAGCTATTTTACTCCTTCATACCTCTTGGTGATCAGTGAGCTAATTAATGTGGTGTAAATAGATTTCATGCTGCGGTATCATGGCAGGTAAATTACATTATGATATATGGGGTTTGGTGACAATGGTTCGTGATTATTAAAATGCATGGTTAAGTATAGCATACTTCTTATCGGTCTGTCCAATTTTTCTGATGCTGAAATGGGGACACACTACTACTAGCATTCTGTCATTTGTGCCCCAGTTTTTGATTACTTAAAATGGTGGTATGTTGATACTTCAATCATGGAGTGTAACTTACTTTGTTGACTTATGAATGTTTAACAGACAGGTTGCGGTTATTAACAATTGCGATGGTATGGTTGTTTTGAAGTATTTCGTGTAAATTGTTTCAGATATGGCTACTGGCAGTTCAAGGGTTGTATCTTGGGGATGTTGTGATAATGTTTTTTACTACATATTAATATACTCGTGCTGGCTTACCCTTGAACAAAAACACACAGTTTACAACCAATATTTCATTTGACAACGGCCACTGTTTTTACCTTTCATTACGCATCGAGACCACTGTTACTATCCCAATAATAGCAATCAGCCACAGTATTCCCCAATTAATAGCCATCGGCCACAGTTTTACCCAATAATAGCATTGGCCACAGTATACCCAATAATAGCATCAGGCCACAGTATAACCCAATATAGCATCAGCCACAGTATACCCAATAATCTCAACAGCCACAGTATACCCAATAATAGCATCGGCCACAGTATACCCAATAATAGCATCGGCCACAGTATACCCAATAATAGCATCGGCCACAGTATACCCAATAATAGCATCGGCCACAGTATACCCAATAATAGCATCAGCCACAGTATACCCAATAATAGCATCGGCCACAGTATACCCAATAATAGCATCAGCCACAGTATACCCAATAATAGCATCAGCCACAGTATACCCAATAATAGCATCAGCCACAGTATACCCAATAATAGCATCGGCCACAGTATACCCAATAATAGCATCGGCCACAGTATACCCAATAATAGCATCAGCCACAGTATACCCAATAATAGCATCGGCCACAGTATACCCAATAATAGCATCGGCCACAGTATACCCAATAATAGCATCGGCCACAGTATAACCCAATAATTGCATCGGCCACAGCATACCCAATAATAGCATCGGCCACAGTATACCCAATAATAGCATCGGCCACAGTATACCCAATAATAGCATCGGCCACAGTATACCCAATAATAGCATCGGCCACAGTATACCCAATAATAGCATCGGCCACAGTATACCCAATAATAGCATCGGCCACAGTATACCCAATAATAGCATCAGCCACAGTACTACCCAATAATAGGCATCAGCCACAGTATACCCAATAATAGCATCGGCCACAGTATACCCAATAATAGCATCGGCCACAGTATACCCAATAATAGCATCGGCCACAGTATACCCAATAATAGCATCAGCCACAGTATACCCAATAATAGCATCGGCCACAGTATACCCAATAATAGCATCGGCCACAGTATACCCAATAATAGCATCAGCCACAGTGTAACCAACAACAGAATCGGCAATAAGAGCCCCAGTAACATTAACAACCACAAGAATTATATTATTAACATAGCATACCCAATAACAGCATCATCCACAGTGTACGGAGCAGCAGTCATTAGATCCCCAGTAATAGCAACAACCACAAGGATTACATAAGCAACAACCACAGTATACCCAACAAAAGCAACAGCCATAATACCTCCAGTAATAGTAACAACCACAAGGATTACATTAATAATATCCACAATATACCCAATAATAGCACTGGCAACAGTGTAACCGAGAATAACAAGTCATAAGATCACCAATAACACCAACAACCACAAGTATCACATGAACAACAGCTACAATAACAGAATCGGCCACAGTGTACGCAACAACAGCCATAAGGCCCACAGTAATAGTAACAACCACAATGTACCCAATAACAGCCACCTCCACAGTGTATCTAACAACAGCAACAGCCATAGGACCCCCAGTGATAGTGCGAATCACGGGGGTCACTTTAACAAAAATCAAACCACAGCCAGGTTTAGACTGGTGCACAGGAGACCAGGGGAAACAACCAGTGCGCCCTAGGCTCGGTGATCCTGAGGCTTTTTGTAAGGGTAAAAGGCAGTGAAAGACAGAGAGAAAGCAAGAGGCATAGTGGGCAATCATGTACAGTAGCTGTAGGGTGTTCATCAAGAATCAACTCCACTGGTGGGTCCCAAGGTTCATCTCCACTCGTGGGCTTCATGAGTCAACTTCAGTGGTGGGCCTCAAGGATCATCTCCACTCATGGGCTCCAAGAGTCACCTCCACTGGTGGGTCCCAAGGTTCATTTCCACTCATGGGCTCCAAGAGCCAATTCCACTGGTGGGCCCGAATGATTATCTCTACTTATGGGTGTTTAAGAGTCAACTCCACTGGTGGGCCTCAAAAATCAACTCCACTGGTGGGCCCCAAGAATAAACTCCACTGGTGGGTTTCAAGGGTCAACTCCACTGGTGAGTTTCAAGAGTCAACTCCACTGGTGGGCTCCAGGCACCCCCAGACTGACTCTTGCTGCAGAATACCCAACAACAGACCACCAGTAATAGCAATAGGCATGAGGCCCACATTGACAGCCACAGTATAGCTAGTATACCTAGTAACAGCTCTAGTACCACCATTACCAGCAATAGCCTCAAAGCCGCAACATTTGTAGGACACTTAATAACAGCAACAACCACAAGGGCCACAATAATAAGAACAACTACATTGTGCCCAATAACAGCATGAGCCATAGTGTAACCAACAACAGTCACAGGACTCCTAATAAGAGCAACAACCATAATACACCCGGTATCAGCAGCAACCATAGGGGCCCCAGTAACAGTGATAGCCGTGGTACCCCAATAACAGTGACAGCCATAGAACCACTATAATAGTGAACACCAAAGTATGTTCTATAATAGCAACAGCTGGAAAACACACAGTAACAGCGACATCTACAGGACCCCCAATAACTAGGACAGTGACAACGCTGCTGTAGAGAGGACTGCTGCAGTGCCCCATAACAGTAACAACTATAGGACCCCCAGAAACTGCAGCAGAGACCCAGTAACAGTTATATTACCCCGATAACGATAGAACCCCCAATAATAGGGAATTCTGCAGAACCCTAAATATCAACAACAGCCACAGCACGTCGGCCCACCCTGATAATGACAGCCAGAGTATATGCATCGGAAGAAGCATAGGACTCTGGGCAACAGCAACCACCACAGGATCCCACAACAGATGCAGGACCCCTGTGATCAGCGAGAATGCATGACCCCAGGAAAACCATGGAAAAACTATACGTGTGTATATGCAGTATTTGAACTGTTCCTCATTTTTAAATGTTCCAGCTACAGACTCAAATGTAATTTCTGGATATTTTTTTTTTTAATCAATATATTTTTATTGGATTTTTCATATAAGTCAAACATAAACAAAAGTCCCCCAAAGGGGACAAAGGGAACAACAGCAAATTTATAGATATTTTATGTGATAGCGCAACACAAAATGGAAAGTATTTGTAAAATGTATAGAAAATGATACGTGTTTTTCCAAATTTTTGCATATTACAAAACTGAAAAGAGTGGCGTTCATTTGTATTCAGTCCCCTGTACTTTGATACCCCTAAATAAAATCCAGTGCATCTACTGTCTTTAGAAGTCACCAAATTAGTACACAGAGTCTTCTATATGTCATTTATCAGTATAACTACAGCTGTTTTGTGAAGTCCTCAGAGGTTTGCTGAACAATCTTGAAAACCAAAGAACAAACCAAACAGCTTAGGAATAAAGGTGTGGCAAAGTGTATTGCAGGGTTAGGTTTAAAAAAAAAAAAAATGGCTCTGGACATCTCATGTAGCACTGTTCAATCTATCATCCGTAAATGGAAGGAGCATGGCACAACTTCTAACCTACCAAGACATGGCCGCCCACCTAAACTGATAGCCCAGACAAGGAGGGCACCAATTAGAGAAGCAGCCAACAGCAGCTCTGGGTCACTATGGAGGAGCTACAGAGATCCACAGCTCAGGTGGGAGAAGCTGTCCACAGGAAAAAATATTAGTCATGTCTTCCCTAAATATGGTCTTTATGGAAGAGCAACAGGAAGAAAGGCTTTTTGAAAGCCATAAGAAGTCCTCTGTGCAGTTTGCATAAAGCTTTGCAGGGGACACAGCCAGTGTCGGACTGGGGTGCCTAGGGCCCACCAGAGGAATTGATCTTAGGGACCCACTATGCCTTGCTGTTCCGCCCTTGTCCGGCCCCCCCAGTCTCACTTCCCCAAATTTTTGAACCCATGTGTAACTCATAACTTGAATCTTACCCCAAAAAACTTCCAAAACCAGAATCCCAGGGCCAATATTACCAATAATTCTAGTAAGACCCAAAAACCACATCATACCCGTAGTGACTGAAATTTTACCCCCCCACCTGACCAAATTCAACCCCCATAGTGCTGAAATACCCCCACACCATACCCATAATTACCCAAAAAAGACTGAATTATCCCCCCCCACCATGACCACTACCCAAACCACATAGTGTGAATTATACCCCCCCCAAAACCCCAAAAAAAAAAAAGAACCCCCCCCCATACCCAATTAAAACCCCAAAATAGTACGAAGTATACCCCACCCCATACCCAAAACACCACCCTAGTGACTGAATAATTCTGCCCCATTAGTACGAAAAAAAACCATACATTTGCACACAAAAGTGATTCAGTTCAGTTATATTTAGGACTCACAGGTTTGCCCCTTCCCTTTTCTTTCCTTCGGCCCCAACCCCCGCCCCCGCTGGGCTTGTCCGGCCAACACTTTGTCCCTGCAGATTTGGACACAAAAATCTTACATCTTTATTTTCTACCCAACTTTTACTTTTTTCCCAATTTTTTACAAAAAATTCCACAAAAAGGGAGGCAAGAAAAAAAAAAAAAAAAAGGGCCCAAGGTCCTCCAAAAAGGAGGAAAAAAAAAAGGACTAACCCCCCGGAGATTGTGCTACGTTCTGGCCCGTACCCCTCAGAAAACATATTGTTGGGGGCCGAACTCTTTTTCACCCCCAGAAGATCAGCCCAGGCAGAGCATGGGCTTAGGTGGTGCAGGGGGTTTGGGGGTTCAGGACTGTTTGTTTTTTGCTTTTTGTAGTGTTTCTGTTTTTCCTAAGTTTCCCAGTTTGGGCCCTTTTATGGATTTATTGAACCAGCGTTTTTTATCCATTTCTTTAACAATGGGCGTGGAAAAATCGTGGATTTTTTAAAAAAAAAGTGTTTTTTTTGCTTTTTTTAGGGGTTTTACCATTTATTTCCAGTGTTAGAATAGAGGGGTTTGAAGCGTTCTCTTTACTAGCCTGGGGGTCGGGGGTTCCCTTGGGGTGACAAAAAAAAAAAAAAAACCCCATTGGCTGAAAAAACCAAACCTCGCGCTAGTAATGAGAGACGTTTTTTTTAGACACCCCTTTTTACCAAAAATGGAAAAAAAAAAGTGGTAAAAAAATACCCTGAAACAACACAAAAAATACTTTTATTTAAATAAACCTTCCGAAACCTCCCCCCTTTACCCCTTTTTAAAGAAAAGGATACAAAAATCATCCCCACACAGTCCAGAGGGGAAAACCTAAAGTACAGAAAAACCCAATCCCAAAGTGGTGATGGCTACTATCATGGTAGGGGCTTTGGGCTAAGGTAATTTTCCCCCGGTGTTTGGGGTTTTCCCCCCTGTACCTGCACCCCTTTAGCAGGAGTTTGCCCCCCCTGGTTGCCAAACGTTGCCCCTTTTAGCCAGGGGTTTTCCCCCAGTACCAGGTAGTTTGCCCCCAGTAGCCAGGTTTTAGTGTGCCCCCCAGTAGCCAGGTGTGGGGGCCCCATGTAGCCCCCGGAGTTTTCCCCCCAAAGTAGGGCCAGGGTTGTTTTTCCCCCCCCGTAGCCCGGTAATTCCCCCCCCGTGCCCCTAGTTGCCCCCCCAAGTAGCCAGGTGTTTCCCCTTGAAACCCGTAGTTTTCCCCCTTGTAGCCAAAATAGTGCCCCCTTGAAAGGCAGGTATTTTTTTCCCCCTTTAGCAGGTTTGTTTGTCCCCCCCTTTGTAGCCCGGTATTTTCCCCCCCTTTGTAGCCAGGTAGTTGTTTTTCCCCCCCTTGTGCCAGGTAGTTGTCCTCCCTTGTGCCAGGTGTTTGCCCCCCTCTTTTTGTTGGTGTTGTCCTCCCCTTTTGCCAGGTAGTTGTCCTCCTTTTTTTGCCAAAGGGAGTTTCCCCCCCCCCCCTCTTTGAGCCAGGTAGTTTGCCCCCTCCCGTAGCCCCGGGTTTTCCCCCCCCTCTTGTAGCCAGGTAGTTGCCCCTTGTAGCCAGGTAGTTTGCCCCCCAAAAGTAGCCCCCGTAGTTTTTTCCCCCAAAATGCCCGGTATTGCCCCCCCCCTTTTAGGGCCCGGTATTGCCCCCCCCAAGTGCCAGGTATGCCCCCCTTGGGCCCGGTAGTTCCCCCCCCCCCAAGTAGCCAGGTGTTTTCCCATTGAAACCAAAAATAGTTTGCCCCCTTGAGCCAAGAGCTGCCCCCCTTTGGGCCCGGTAGTTTGTCCCCCCCTTGTAGCCAGGGGAGTTTGTCCCCCCTCCCCCTTTTAGCCAGGTAGTTTCCCCCTTTGTAGCCCGGTAGTTTTCCTCCCTTTAGCCAGGGGTTTTGTTTTGCCCCCCTTTTGCGCCCTGGTTGTTGCCCCCCCTTGTAGCCAGGTAGTTTGCCCCCCGCTTGTAGCCCGGTAGTTTTTTTCCCCCCCTTTTAGCCCGGTATTTACCCCCCCCTTGTAGCCCCAAGCCCCGGAGTTTTTGCCCCCCTCTTGTAGCCAGGTAGTTTGCCCCCCCCCCCCTTGTAGCCAGGTATTTGCCTCCTTTGTGCCAGGTATTTGCCCCTCTTGTACCAGGTAAATTTGCCCCCCTTGTAGCCAGGTTTTTAGGGGTTGCCCCCTCTTGTACGGTAGTTTGCCCCTCTTTAGCCAGGGTGTTTGCCCCCCTCTTATTTTTGCCAGGTGTTTTCCCCTCGTGTAGCCCGGTAGTTTGCCCCCCCTTGTAGCCGGTGTTGTCCCCCCTTGTGCCCGGGAGTTTCCTCCTTGTGTCAGGTAGCTGCCCCCCTTAGATGAAAAAAATAATAAAACCATCCCGCTCCCAAGAGCGGATCCTGCTTTGCGCCGGGGTTCTTCAAGTGAGCCGCACAGGGGGCGCACTAGGACTCATAGCGCGCCCCTTTCGTGATGACGCGGGCTGATAAGAGTTCTGAGCCCTATGGCTTGCCCCACTACCTGAATGAGAGCAGAACGCCCGGGGGTGTTGCTCCGCTAAACGCCCCCACACACATGCCGAGCAATCGGGGGTAAAGGGCCCCAAAGCGTTTCCCAGGATGATGTCGGCCGGGCCCCGGGGCCTGTGGCGCGGGGCCCCCCCTTTTTGGACAGGGGCCTCCCGGGGGGATCCATCGTGGGCCCCTCCCACGTGGACACAGCAAGCTGTGGGAAAAAGGGACTCGGAGAGTACCTAAATTCAAACGCTATGTGCGAACAATGACGTAACCCCGAACACACCAAACCCCCCTGTGAAGCGGTGGGGGGCAGATCATGGGGGGGAGGCTTTGTTTCAGCAGGGGCGGGGAAAACTGTCAGGTTGAGGGGAAAAGGATGGAGCTAAATACAGGGCAATCCTGGAGGAAAACCAGGCTGCAAAAGATTTGATACTGGGGCATAGGTTCACTTTCCAGCGGGACAACATACCTAAAAATACAGCCAAAGCTACAATGAAAGGGGTAATATTAAAGCAGATTCATGTGTTACAATGGCCCGGTCACATCCAGACCTAAATCCTATTGAGAATCTGTGGCAGGGAATAGAAATTGCTGTTCACAAATGTTCTCCAACCAATCTGACTGAGGTACAGCTAATCTGCAAAGAAGAATGGGCAAAATGTAATTCCAGCCTCTAGATGTGCAAAGCTATAGAGACCTCCCCCAACAGATTACAACCTACCTGGTTTGACTTTATTATTATTATTTATTTTAGAGCGCCATTAATTCCAGGGCGCTGTACATTCAGGGGGGTTACATACATAACAGAAGTCAAACAAGTACAATGGTGACAATATGTGACTATCAACTGGTACAGAGGGAAAGAGAACCCTGCCTGCGAAGGCTTACAATCTACAAGGAAGGGGGAAAGAGACAGAAGGTGAGGGGCAGACATGTTTGTGGAGGGTGTAGTGACAGTGGGGTTATTGTAGGTTATAGGCAGTCCTGAAGAGATATGTTTTTAGGTTGACTTTAAATGGGTTTTATCAATATACATGCTTTCGCAGACTTGAGCTGTTTCTGTTACAGCTTCAAATCCAGGGGCCAGTCTCTGCTCTCAGTAGGCGTACCTCTCCTGCCAGGAGGTGTGTCTACCCTCACTGAAGAGTTCTGACATCATCATTCTGTGTATGCAGTGGAAGGGAGAGGATGTCACAGCTCTGCAGCCTCCTGCGATGTTCTCTTGTCTGCAGAGCTGTCACCAGCCCCCCCAGGCTGCACATCCTCCTTGTAACCAGAACTGCATTGCTGTAACCAGAACACCTGCATTGGTGTAAGCATACATACAGCCTGAACCGATGAACCAAAAGTGAGAAAGGCACGATGTCCCCTCCCCTCCTCCCTCTGTTATCAAGCATGAGGTAGAGCAGACTGTATAAGGCTATTATATGGGGGCTGAGCAGTGTATAGGGCTGTGTTATAAAAGGGGAAAGTGAATCTAGCAGCTAGAGTAATTGCCCAGGTCCTATACATAGCATCATCACTGGGAGATAAGTATAGAGAGGAGCTAAGATCAGCCTTTATTATACACACACAGCCCTCTCAGGCAGTTCATTTCACTTTTGTTTTCCACAACTCAGAGGGGAGTAAGCACAGTGTGCAGGCAGCAAATCACAGCGCAGGGGGTGTTTCCCATCTAGGGGCGTGTCCCAACAGGCTGAATGACATATCAGTCAGCCAATCACAGAAAAGCGGCGTGTCCCGCCCAGCTGCTGCAGAAATAGCTATAGATGCACCGATTAGCTCAGATCTGCTATACTAAGTGACTTAGATAAAGCAAACCAATTGAAAAAGTGCTTATTTTTACTGCCCCCCATCATTTTAGATATAATCTTTGTAATGAGAAAACCCCTTTAAACTCCAGGTTTCAAGGATCTTCAATGGGTTGGATTGGATTTTAAGAGACTTTACTTCCAGCAGCAACATAGACCTTGTTCTCTTCCCTGAAGCTTATTCCTTTGAACATTCCAGGTTTTGGCATGAGGACCAATGAATAGTTGTTGGTGTATTTGGGTGTCACTGTAAAGCCCTTTAATCTTTATCTGCACAAGATAGGAGTAAATATATATAAAACAAAGTGCACAGGCCAGGACGGTTTTCGTCCTGAAGTAATAGGCATTGAAGGTTCCTATTCACTGACTGCAAGTGAAGATCTTGAAAACCTTTATTGATGCCCAAAATACAAATGACAATAAAGTAGTGGGGTAGTTTATCCAAATTGCTCCCCACACATCTCTCCACCACTAATGCTGCTCCACAGTAGACTGCTGCACCATCCCAGTTATGACTCGCTCTGGCAGTGAAGGTTTTTCTTATTTTATGTAGCATTTAGTTTCCAGCTTCAGTCAATTCCCACTTTATTACAGTCAGCAGGAGCAGCCGCCTGTTCTCCGTTTAGATATTTTCTCAGCTTTGTACTTCCCATCTGGAAACTAGATGAAGAGCTCCATTCAGTGACACGCTGAGATGTGGAACCAACTATGTTGGCCTACTTCTGAGGAGAGGCTGATCTTATAGTATACTGAGAAAAATTGAAGTTTCGGGTTCCTTATAAGATAAGATCCTAGTAGAAGACTCCTCAGCTGATTTATAAGATTAGATTCTCATTGAAGACTTCTTGGCTGACTTATAATATCCAATCCTAGAAGAAAACTCCTCAGCTGACTTATAAGACTAGATCCTAGTAGAAGACTTCTCAGCTGATTTATAAGACTAGATCCTAGTAGAAGACTCCTCAGCTGATTTATAAGACTAGATCCTAGTAAAAGACTTCTCGGTTGACTGATATGATCCTAGTAGAAGACGTCTCAGCTAAATTATAAGATACAATCCTAGGAGAAGACATATCAGCTGACTTATAATATCCAATCATAGTAGACTCCTTAGCTGACTTATAAGATTAGATCCTAGTTGAAGACTTCTTGGCTGACTTATAATATCCAATCCTAGAAGAAAACTCCTCAGCTGATTTATAAGATTAGATCCTAGTAGAAGGCTTCTCAGTTGACTGACTAGATCCTAGTAGAATATATATGCATGCAGTTATATGCCAAGACTCAGTGGTATAATTTCACCATTAATCTTCCTTTATTGCGTAAATAACATCGCCATACTATTTTAGTTTTAGGCTTCTGTTATACAAAAAGTTACTACCGTAACAATAGTAGTGTGTCACAAAACTAGTAGGCATTACCTTAGACAAGCGCTCTGCAAGGCGTCAGATAGATAGGAGTAACTTAGAGGAAATAAAAAAGATGCTCATTAAGGAATCACCCCGCATACCCATTTATACCTTGTCCCCAAAATACACAAATCTTTAACAGCCCCTCGGGAAGGCCAATAGTCTCCGGTTTAACTCCATTATGGAACCCCTTGCGATTTTTGTGGACTTTTTAAAAAAAAACAGTTGTCGGTACCCACTTGTTCAAGAACAGGTAAAATTTTCAAAAAATCGATACAATAGATCAGCAGGTGCCCTTTTTGGCCTTTAGCATTAAACTCTTTATAAAATCCAGTTAAAGAGGGCATGGAAGCCTCCGGGCTTACGGAAGTCCGAAAACAAAGAAAATCATTCTTGGTTTTCTTATGCTATTTGGGAAAAATTTTTTACAAAAATTTTTTTTTAGTTTGGGATCCCAATATATTTGCAAAAAGCAGGGTATCAATGGGGGTCACCCAGACCTTGTGGCTCCCTGCATGATAGGTTTTTAAAAATAAATATGTGATGCATGGGGTTCTCTGAGTACATCGTGAAGGGATGAGTACTGGCGATGTAATGCTGAGTGGGGCGGCAAGAACCCCAGTTGGAAAGTTTTGGAATTTTTTGAATTCACGGGTCCCCTATCCAGTTCAGAGGGAAAAAGTGCGCAGGCTACAATACCTTATGTGGAATTTACATAAAAATACTAGGTTTCACAATCAGCTATTTACAAAAAAAAGTAGAAACGTAACTGTTCTTAAAGAACATTTTCACCCCCCCAGACCTTTTTTGGGTAATTTCCCAAAGGTAATTCGTTGGGTAAGTAAGCCAACAGAGACTTATATACTACATTTAAAAAAATTAATAAAAAAAATTCTTTTAAAAGAGGCTAGATGGACTAAAACTCAAAAAAGGGGTAAAGGGGTTATGGGTACCGAGGGGATGAATTGTTGAAACAGAAAAAAAATTGATAAAAAACAGGGAATAGATGTTTTTTATATCAAATATAAAAACATGCTAAACTGATTAAAAAAGGGTTTTTTAAAAAAATTGGGAACATTTTACAGAATGATGAAAAAATTGGGACATTTGTTTGCCAAAATAATTTTCATTTTAAAAAAAAGGGCCGTAAAAAATTTGGTGACACACTTATGTCATCGATATTAAAAACAAGACCTAGACAGAATGTATTACTCCACGAAAAAGGGAAAACTTTTCCCGTTTAACTGTTCCAATTGTTCATCCATCATAAAAGGGCAGAAATTAGAAAACCAATGAGAGGACATAGGTTCCCCAAAAGGGGTTTCTTTACGTGTGAATTAAAGCAGTTTTTTACATGTTGAAGTGCCCCTGTGGTCAAAAGTGGGAAAAACTGCTAGAAGCATACACTGCGTATCAATAACACAAGTCAGCATCGGACAACAAAAACAAAAAAAAAAAAAAAAGGGGGTATCCAAAAAGTTTTTGGTGGAATTCTTGGTAGCACTTTTTTGGTATGCCACTTTGTATCAGATCTCAGGGGGTGTGTGTTTAAAAGGCTTAAGGAAAATGAATGGAAGCAGTTAGGTACAATTTTTGGAAAAGAAAATATTGGATAGTTAACCTCGACTCAGAAGTCCAAAAGGAGGGAATGAAGAAATAAATTTTTTAAAGTTTTTTTAAAATAGAGTATTTTTTGGGTTTTAATTCCCATGTGATATATAAGGAGGAAAGTCACCAAGGGCATGCTTAAAAAAGGGGCAGTGTCCCTCTGAAACGTTGCAAAATTGCGGGTCCGGCCCCGGTTGTCAAAGTTACTCCTTTATCTGACCCCTTTGCAGAGCGCTTTTCTAAGGTAAGCCCACTGTTTGTGACACACAACTATTGTTTCGGTAGTAATTTTTGTATAACAGAGCCTAAAACAAAAAATATATGGGATGTTTTTTTTTTAATAAAGGAAGATTAATGGTGAAATTTTGCCCTAGTCTTGGCTTAACTGCATCATTATATGGCTTTGGGAAAAAATGGGGACTCTTTCCTATTACAAGATATATACTGTGTTTTACATTTTTTTCGGAATAGCGGTAAATTTTTTTGATTTTAATCCCCTTAGAACCTTCAAGCTTTAAATTCTAAAAGTGTCTTGTGGATTCGGCTTTTTTTAAAAATTTTTAACTAGTAAAAACCCCCCTCAGCTTACTTATAAAATTTGATCCCGTAGAAACTTTCAGTTGTTTATGATAGTCCTAGTAGAAGACTCCCCCAGTTTATTTTAAGATAGATCCTAGAGAAGACCCTTAACTGATTTATAAGACAGTCCTGTAGAAGACTCCTAGTGATTTTTAAACTAAACCTAGAAAAGGGTTTCGGTTGATGATATGTTTCCCAGTGAAGACGTCTCAGCTAAAATTTTAAGATACAATCCGGAGAAGCGTTCGCTGTTATAAAATCAAACTAGTAACTCCTCAGCTACTATAAAAATAATCCTAGTAAAGCCCCTTTTCGGCTGACTTTAAGATTTGCCCTATTGAAAACTCCTTAGTTTTTTTGTAAGATTTGACCCCGTAAAGCCTTTCAGCGACTTTAAAAAATATGTCCTGTAAAAAAAACTGTTGGTGCTTATGATCTGTAGAAGACGTTCACTACATTAAATCAATCCTAGGAAAATACGTCTCAGCTGATTTACAAGATTAGATCCTAGTAGAAGACATATCAGCTGACTTATAATATCCAATCATAGTAGACTCCTTAGCTGACTTATAAGAAAAAAGGGCCCCCAGTTTTAAAGACTTCTTGGTACTTTAAAATCCAATCCCAAAAAAAACTCCCCCAGTGTTTATAAAATTAGATCCTATGAAAGGGTTCTAGTTGACTGACTTGACCTAGAGAAGCCTTTCAGCTGACTTCTAAGTTGATTTTAGTAAAGAATTTTCCCCTTTCTTAAAGAAAAGATCCTAGTAAAACACTCCTCAGCTTACTTATAAGATTAGATCCTAGTAGAAGACTTCTCAGTTGATTTATAAGATTAGATCCTAGTAGAACACTTCTCTGTTGATTTATAAAAACAGATCCCAAGTAGAAGACCTCAGCTGATTTATAAGACAAATTTCCAGTAAAAGACTTTCGGTTGAAAAGAAATGATCTAGTAGAAGAGTCTCACTAAAAATTTTAAATAAATCCTAGAAAAAACGTCTAGGACTTTAATATCCAATCTAGTAGAAATCCTCAGGATTTAAAACTAGATCCTAGTAGAAGCCTTCTCGGCTGACTTATAAGATATGACCCTATTAGAAGACTCCTTAGTTTACTTGTAAGATATGACCCTAGTAGAAGCCTTCTCAGCTGACTTATAAGATATGATCCTAGTAAAAAAAACTGCTTGGTTGACTTATATGATCCTAGTAGAAGACGTCTCAGCTACATTATAAGATACAATCCTAGGAAAAAGTCCGCTGATTTATAAGATTAGATTAGTTAAAAAAATATCGTGTTTTATTCCCAAAATGTAGGCCCCTTTGGGACTTTTAAAATTAGACCTGTTGAAGATTCTTGGCTGATTATAATATCCAATCCCAAAAGAAAACTCCTAGTGTTTTTAAAAATTAATTTGTAGAAGGCTTCTCAGTTGACTGACTGATCCTGTAGAAGCCTTCTCAGCTGACTTTAAGTGGATTTTTTGAAGACTTCCTGGGTTTTTTTAAGATATGTCCTAGTAAAAACTCCTCATTTTCTTTTAAAAAAAATTAGATCCTGTAAAGCTTTCAGTTGATTTATAAAATTTGATCCTAGTAGAAATTCTCTGTTGATTTATAAGACTAGTCCTAGTAGAAACTCTCAGTGATTTAAAATAGATTCCCAGAGACCTTCCGGTGATTATAAGATATCCCCTATTGAAGACTCCTTGTTTACTTGTAGATATCCCTGTAGGCCCTTTCAGCTGACTTAAAAAATATGATCCTAGTAAAAAAAAACTGCTTGGTTGACTTATATGATCCTAGTAGAAGACGTCTCAGCTACATTATAAGATACAATCCTAGGAAAATACGTCTCAGCTGATTTATAAGATTAGATCCTAGTAGAAGACATATCAGCTGACTTATAATATCCAATATGTGGGGCCCTTGTGCTTATAAGATTTGATCCTAGTTGAAAAATTTTTTGGCTGACTTATAATACCAAACCTGAAGAAAAATCCTCAGGTTTATAAGATTTTGTCCTGTAAAGGCTTCTCAGTTGACTGTTTTTATTTAAAAAACCCTTCCCAGCTGACTTATAAAATTGTTTTAGTAGAAGACTTCTCGGCTTACTTATAAGATATGATCCTAGTAGAACACTCCTCAGCTTACTTATAAGATTAGATCCTAGTAGAAGACTTCTCAGTTGATTTATAAGATTAGATCCTAGTTGAAGACTTCTTGGCTGACTTATAATATCCAATCATAGAAGAAGACTCCTCAGCTTATTTAAAAGATATGATTGTAGTAGAAGACTTCTCAGCTGACTTTTAAGATTAGATCCTAGAAGAAGACTTCTCAGCTGATTTCTAAGATTAGATACTAGAAGAAGACTTCTCAGCTGATTTATAAGATTTATAAGAATTGTAGTAAAATTGTAGTAGTTGCAGGGCACCATGCAACATTGTGTTGGTAAAATCTTGTGGTTTCACCATGAATTGTGAAATCTTGGTCTTCAGCAAGTACTGCATAGAAGATGTAAACAAAAAACGTTAATTCCTTTCTTTTTTTTTTTTTCAAAGTTGCTTCATATTTGTCATTGTAAATGCACTGGAGCAATAAAAAAAAATCTGATGGCAGAAATGTATAGGCCCATAAAGGAATTTTGCATTTTAAACCTATAATACTGTTGCAGAGTTTCTTCATTCTGTTATGGCATATGTACTGGAGCAATACAAAATAAAAAAATACATATTGCAAAATTCTACACGCTCCTAAGAGGATATTGAATCTTAAACATATAATACTGATATGACTTGCATCTCATCCATTCCTCGCTGCACAATAAATCTTTTTTCCGGGCACATGTTGTCCGCCGCTGTTGAGTTATGTGTGACGGCAGCCAATCTCCAGTAACATGCATTATGTACAGAACGACAGCTTATTCTAGGAAACGCATTTCCTCTTCTTATTACCCTGGGGATACACTTTGAACGTGATGCTGTGAGACAGAAGAAATCTTCCTTTTCAAGTCAATTGCCTGGGGCGAGTTTCTGGGAGCTACAGAACTTTGTGACTTGCTCCGAGATGTTCTGGTGGCAATAGCGGCGGAGGAAAGGTTTGGATGTGGTGACCTGATATCCGTTCTGAGGGAAATTTCAGCTGTTGCCAGAAGAGATCAAAGTGAAGTATAATATATACATTACTGCAAATGTTATCACTAGGAGCCAGAGCTCTGGGATGGTAAATGCTATTTCTATAGTGAGATTGAGCTACAGATGAAGCAGAGTTTATTGCTGGACCGTATCCTCGCTTAGGCCATCAATATTAGACCTGTGGGGTCAGGCCCTCGGCACCCTGGTCTGGCTGTTTTGAGGAGTTCAGGCCTTCAATGGTTTACATGCACTTGTCCTAGCATATGCCGTACTTTTCTTAGCGGTTCTGCAAGGTATTGCAGCAGTTGTGTCCCATTGAGTCTTGGCAGCTTGGTTTTATATTTAGATTTGATGTATTGGTGATATCAAGCTGAGAACCTTAGCTTAGAAGGTTTCGCCCGTTTTCTCGCTTCCCACCGGGCCTCATTTCTATGACCAAATTTTGTATTTATAGAAAATGAGGTCATAGAAGACAAATCGGTAATGTACGAAACAACAAAGATCAGGTGAGAAGAGGGGGGGCCCATAGCATAGACCAAAATGGGCCCTGGTTATGGTGGTCGGTTTTGTTTTTCTCTCCAGGCCTTGGTCCAGATCCCAACCCCCCATTCTATACTAATATTGTGCTTTCTATGTAGAAGGAACATGTTCTGGCCTCCAAAGTATTGGACCAACCAGACCTTGGGTCAGTTTCCTACCCTCTTTCTGTGCTAATATTGTACCTTCTATGTAAAAGGAACATGTTCTTGCCTCCAAAGAATTGGACTAACCAGGGTTTGGATGAATTCCCTACCCGTATTGCTATTTAACGTCCTATGAAAAGGAAAGTATGCCTCCAAAGAATGGGACCAACAAGACTTTGGCCCACTTTCCCACCTGTTCTTTCTCATATGCTTGTGATTTTAGTTAGGCAACATTTTTGTCCCTAGTTTGGGGCCAACCAGCCTTGGGGTGTCCCTTCCCCCCACTTCCTATATAGAGGGTGTCCAAGCATGTGCCGCAGCTCCGTCATCAGGCTTTGGATGTGTTCTGGTCTGGGACATTTTTATTACCTCCCGCACTGTGCCCCTGTGTCTCCTTTGCTGTACCGGGTACCTGCTTCTGGGGAAAAACGCCCGCCAAATTGTACAATTTATGGGCCCCAGCCGCCGCAATTGAGGGGTGCTTAACCCCCTATTTTCTTGCTCCTTTCCTCCACTCCCTGCCAGAGTATTAGTGCATTTTCATTGGAGTAGTTTAGTGTTGAGCGCTATCCTAACCTTTCATGTACCAGACCTCCTTGCTATTGTTTTCTGACCACCTGCCGCCTGCCTTGACCTTCCTGTCAGACGCCAACTATGTCTATCGGTTCTGTACCATGCAAGTCGCGTCTGGGGTAGCGCCCTGGTAGTCCCCCGCCACAGATGCCCAACCTGCCTTGCGCCGGGCTGTGGTGACAACCAGGAGGACACTTAGATTCCGTTCCCTGTCGTGGCTTACACCACCACTTGCGATGGTACAGTGACTCCACACTCCTCATGGCAGAGGGAATATGTATTTTTCTCCAAAATATAGGACGTACCAGGCCTTGGACCAGTTTCCTACCCAATTATTTGCTATAATTGCACATCCTATGTAGAAGGAACAGGTTCTTGCCTCCAAAGTATTGTTCCTACATGAAGTAGTGTTCCTATATGAAGAAAAACATTCTTGTCCCTATGTATAGGATCAACCAGGCCTTGGGCCATGTCCCTACCACCATTTGTTACTAATATGGTACCTTCTATGTAAAAGGAACATGTTTTTGTTTTTGCCCCCATAGTATTGGACCAACCAGCCCTTGCACTTCCTATGTAGAGTGAATATGTTCTTGCCTTCAAAAAATGGGACCAACCAGAGCTTGGGCCAGTTCCCTGTCCCCATTATGTGCTAATATTGTTCTTCCATATTTTGTCCCAAGGTATAGGACCAACCAGGCCTTGGGCCATGTCCATACTCTCATTCTGTGCTAATATTGTACCTTCTATGTAAAAGGAACATGCTCTTGTCTCCAAAGAATGGGAGTAACCAAGCCTTGGGCCAGTTCCCTACCCATATTCTGTGCTAATATTTCACTTTCTATGTAGAATGAACATGTTCTTTTCTTCAAAGAATGGGACCAACCAGAGCTTGGGCCAGTTTCCTATCCCCATTCTGTGCTAATATTGTTATTCCTGTATGAAGGAAACATGTTCTTGTCCCAATGTATAGGCCTAACCAGACCTTGGGCCACATCCCTCCCTCAATTCTGTGCTAATATTGCACGTCTTTTGGAAAGGGAACGTGTTCTTGCCCCAACATTAAGGACCAGCCAAGTCTACCTTCTTTATACTTTCAGAGCAGGTCTCCCTGAGACCACACATGGTCTCACCACACACACCCTCAATGGTCCCAAATATATTCTGTTCTAATACTGAACCTTATATGTGAAAGAAACATGTTCTTGTCTCCAAAGAATGGGACCAACCAGACCTTGGGCCCTTCCCCATCCCTATTCTTTGATAATATTTGTATTCCTATGTGAAGAATATATGTTCTTGTCCCAACATATAGCCATATAGGACCGAGCAGGCCTTGGGCCACGTCCCTACCTCTATTCTGTGCTAATATTGCACTTCTTATGGAAAGGGAACATGTTCTTGCCCCAACTTTTAGGACCAGGCAGGTCTACCTTCTGTACACTATCAGAACAGGTCTCCCTGGGACAACACATGGTCTCACCAGTGGTCCCAAACGCTCGCCTCTGCCCCGACTGTTGTGGAGTTCTCAGTAGGGAGTTGAGCCCATTCTTATAGGGCCCTATGATTTCTGGGTCAACTCCTGCCCCAAGTGTCCCACGGATACTAGAACATTCAGAAATATTTAGCTACTTATTTATATCCAGTCGTTAAAAAGTTAATCTAAGATCACATCAAAAATGCAGAAAAGCGTAAAAGAAAATCTGTTCTGAGACTGGGACATTAGGGGCTGCTTCTGTAATAGGGTCAGGGAGCGCGGCGGATCAATAGTGCCCCCGCCCAACCTGCACCAGCGGAGCCGGAGATGGTCACAAATCACAGCAAACCTCATGCAGAAAATGACATCTTTCTAAGGAATAAAACAGAAAAAAGAGCCAGAAAGACTCAATGGGAGTCAGGGCGTCTCCAGCGAGATTGTCTATATCTGAGTGTATCTGAGGCTCTCCTCTGTGATACTGGGCTGCTAAAAGGCTGGAGCTGCGCCCATCATGTCAGAAACTGGGGTCTCTGCCTTACACCACATTTAGGATGTGTTCTAGACACCTCTGCACCTCATCCAACAAAACGGCTGTGGCCTCGATAGGACGGGTGTGGCTTTGCGTGTGATGCTGTGGGAAAAAAATGCACCAAAATTTTGGCAAAATTAGTGGCATGAACTAAGCCAAGTAGTAGAAGGTGTAAGGTTAGATGAGACAGAAGTATCTACACTGTGATACATGTGGTGCATTATGTGGTGTGTATCTAAGCTAATCAAGTGTGATACTGTCTGCTGTGCTGTGTTACTAAGCCTATGTGTGATACTGTCTGCTGCACTGTGTATCTAAGCTTATCATGTGTGATAATGTCTTATGCACTATATATCTAACCCTATTGTGTGTGATGCTGTCTGCTGCGCTTTGTATCTAAGCCTATTGTGTGTGATACTGTCTGCTGCACTGTGTGCCTAAGCCTTTTGTGTGTAATACTGTCTGCTGTGGTGTGTATCTAAGCTAATCAAGTGTGCTACTGTCTGCTGTGCTGTGTATCTAAGCTTATCATGTGTGATACTGTCTGCTGCACTGTGTATCTAAGCTTATCATGTGTGATAATGTCTTTTGCACTATATATCTAACCCTATTGTGTGTGATACTGTCTCCTGGGCTGTGTATCTAAGCTTATATGTGATACTGTCTGCTGCGCTGTGTACCTAAGCTTATGTGTGATACTGTCTGTTAAGCTGTGTATCTAAGCTTATCATGTGTGATGGTATCTGCTGAGCTGTAGTTTTGAACCCTAACATGTGTGGTACTTTCTGCTGAATGACGTATTATATTGCATTGTCTGCAGTATTATCTGTTGTATATCCAAAGGGTGTACAGCTGTTTTGAAGCCTAAGCCAGAGTATAAAAAATGACACAGTGCCCCCATATCAGTGGTACCCTCTACACCCCCATGCTATAGACAGCCGCAATGCCTCCACACCAGTGAGTGACAGCTACAGCGCCCCCATAACAATGGCCGCTACAGTGCCCCTACAGCATTAACAGGTACAGAGCCCCCCTAACAATGTCAACTACAGTGCCCCCAGCTACAGCGCCCTCATAACAGTTACAATCTCATTATCCCCATAGTATAGACAGCCACAATGCCTCCACACAAGTGACAGATACAGTGCCCCCGTAACAATGTCAGCTACAGTGGCCATAACAATGGCAGCTACAGTGGCCATATCAATGGCAGCTACAGTGCCCCCATATAATGTCAGGTACAGAACCCTCCTAACAAAGTCAAATACAGTGTCCCCATAACAAAAGCAGCTAAAGTGCCCCATAGCAATGTCAACTACAGTGCCCATATCAGTGGCAGCTAGAGAGCCCCCATAATAATGTCAACTACAATACCTCAGTGATAATGGCAGCTAAAGTGCCCATATCAATGGCAGCTACAGTGGCCCCCATATAGTGTCAGATACAGAGTCCCCCATATAATGTCAGGTACAGAGTCCCCCTAACAATGTATACTACAGTGTCCCCAGCTACAACGCCTTCGTAACAGTTACAATCTCAGCATCCCCATAGTATAGACAGCCACAATGCCTCCATACAAGTGGCAGATACAGTGCCCCCGTAACAATGTCAGCTACAGTGCCCATATCAATGGCAGCTACAGTGCCCATAATAATGGCAGCTACAGTGCCCATAATAATGGCAGGTACAAAGCCCCCTAACAAAGTCAAATACAGTGTCCCCATAACAAAAGCAGCTACAGTGCCCATATCAATGGCATATAGGCCCCAAATAGTTGCCCCAAAAACCATATTAATGGTGGGCCCAAGGTAAACAGAGCCCCCATAACACTGTCAACTACTGTACCCCTATAACAACGGTAGCTATAGTGCCCCCATATAATGGAAGGAACATAGCCCCATAATAATGTCAACTACAATACCCCTGTGACAATGGCAGCTCCAGTGCTCTCATAGTAGTGGCATATGCAGTGCCCCCATAACAGTGTCAACTACTGTACCCCTATAACAGTAGCTACAGTGCCCCCATAGCAATGTCAACAGTGTACCTATATAATGGCAGATACAGTCCCTCCATAACAACAGCCATAACAGTGCCCCAATAACAGCAGCTATAGTGTCCCTATAACAATGGCAGTTACAGTGCGACCATCAGTCCCAGCTATTGCTACCAGAAACGTTGACCCTATAAAAGCCAATTTGCTCAAGGAAGCTCCCTCTTCAGCCAGTCCGCCCAGCCCTGTGTGTATCTAAGCCACCATGTGTGATACTGTCTGCTACTCTGTATCTGAGCCTATCAGGTGTGATACTGAAGGGCTTGTATAGGCCACATCTCTGACAAATACGACATGCACAGGACAAAGGTATAACTGAGAGAAAATAAGTCATATCCTAGAAATGAGCAGATGTCCGGGATGTGAGGGCTCGGACACTTACCTCCTGGAGGTGCTGGTATGATCCAGAGCGAGCGCAGCTCTTAAAGGTTAAGTAAAGGTGGCGGTGAGTGGTGCAGCGATAGCAGGACATGAGATATGTCTCCTCATTATATTACCCTGGATGCAGAAACCCAGAGGACAAATCTGCCGACTCCACTCTTCTCCCTTCTTCTGCCGTTACGGATTTAAAGCGACACCCCACCATTAGCTCATATCACGTCTGCAGCCAGAAAACGTAACAGGCAGCATCTTTCTAATAGATCTCGGTTGGTTACTTATTGTTTCCATGACATTCTAGTCTATATAATCAAAAAAATCTACTTTGAGTGTATGGAAACCATCAGCAAGCAGGCAGGCTGCTACTAGATGACGGAAGCTTGTAGTTTTGCAGCAGTTACAAAGTGACAAGTTAGGGAACACTTGCTTAAAGGGGTTTTTAATCACTTTTCTGAATATATGTGATTACAAAAAGTGAAGCCTGTGAGAGCTACAGCATTGCTCAGTCCCCCTTAGTTTCCTGACAGTTTACATTAGACACGACCAGGACACTGACACGTGTTGATCTGGCTTGTGTGTTTGCACTGATGACAGGGAAACATGAAGAAGCTTGTAAGGGGCTGGCGACAAAAGTGCAGTGTATGAGGCTGTCTGCTGTATAGAGAATCCACTGGTTGTAATGTAATTATTTGAGTAAACTTTGCAGACGCTCCCTGCTTCCACACTCTCTGCTCACCTCCCTCCATCTCCCCGTGACTCAGCATGCTTTGTTTATCTTCTCTCCTGAGCAGATAAGAAGTAAAGAACTCACTTTGTGGCAAAACCCCTTTAAAGGGGTGATCAATAGCTTTCAATATGAAGGAAAAGGTAAATTATGATTATTACCAAATACAATGCTGCTTTGATTTGGCTTTGGTCGGGAGATAAAGAAGATTTTATCTACTGCTAGTGTACACAAGTTTCTCTGGTTACCGATTACCTTTCCCTGTTCTTTCTTTTCTGTCATTGCTACAAGCTGCCGTCAGTCAGTTTATCCAAAGTGAGTCACTCCCTTCAGGGTCTTACCTCTAGCAACAGACTTTGTTTACCTAACTAAATTAGAAGCTTTCGTGCCCTTAAACCTCTGTAGCCTTGTGTGCTAAACTTTATAAATCTCCTGCAGCTGTGTCACTGTAATAGAAATAGCTAGGAACAGCAGAGCTGATCTGATCTGTCAATCGCTGCTATAGAACTACCCACAGTCTGACCAGCAAGTGTGAGTTTGAAGCTGGCTGTGGCTCTGTGAAACTGCATGGTGAGAAAACCCCTTTAAGGATAGCCCATGAATGTTTGAATCTTGGAACTAACTTTTAACCCTGTAAACAGAGTATTCCCATGAAGACGCACCCTAGCGCTGTGTCTTATTAGGGCAAATGGATAGAATAGACTGAGACCCCCAACCTGGGACCCCCCTCTGGAAGACATGGGTTATCTATGTATTACCAGAACCAGGACAATAGGTTGAGATCACCCAGGGCCACGCAGTTGCGCGTAGGCAAAGAAGTTCCCATCTTCCCTTGCTGTGTGTTGAATGTCAGGCTCGTATGTGGAGGTTTGGTCGTTGGGTCGTGAGTTCATGTCATGGTGGCCATGGGTAGTTGATGTCTTGGAGCTAGTGGAAATGGTGGGGGAGTTATAACTGGTTCCCCAATCACATGGTGGTACATGTGGTTGGTCTGGCGATAGCGAGGCGCTTTCTGGATGGGGTCCCTGAGAGCAAGGTGTTGTAGTGGCCACCAGGGGTGGCTGTTGATGCCCTCAAGCTGGGGGTGACAACTGAGGGTAATTACAAGCAAAGTGGTGGCGCCAGACCGTGTAACCATATGGACCACAGCCCCAATTGCTGGTATGGTTGGTGTTTGGGTCATTTTTAAATGATGTTGCATAATTTTGCACAAAAAGTATTATACTCTTCCTATTTTGTGTTAATAAAACAGGGAAGCGATTGAGGGTGTTTGGCTTGGCCAGAATTCGGAAATTCCCTTTGGGTCAAATTAAAGGCGGTCCCTGAGCCAAAACTTTTGGAAATTGGGCTCTACACGGGCCCGTATGTGTGACCTGCAGAAGAACTGCCAGACCGGGGAAAAAAGGTGGTGCCGACCCCAAATTTTGGGGTTATTGCTCTAGGCCAAAGCCCCTAGGGTATGACCTGCAGAAAACCCGCCAGACCAGGGTAAAGGTGGGGGTTTTAGCCAGATTTTTTGGTATTGGCCCTACACTGCCCCCTGTATGTATGACCTGCGGGAAAGGAACAGCCAGGGTAAAAGGTGGTCCCTTTTGGACCGGCCATTTTGGGTTTTTGGGCCCCCCTTACACTCCTTTTATGTTTTGCCCCGGGCCAAAAAAACAGACCAGGGAAAAGGGGTGGTCCCTGAGCCAGACTTGTTTTATTGGCTCAACACGGGCCTCTGTTTCGTATGAACCTTTCGGGAAAAAACCGGGGGTAAAGGGGGTGCCTGAGCCGGGGACTTGTTGTATTGGCTCTACACTGCCCCCCCCGGGGTATGTATGCCCTTTCAGAAGAACGCCAGCCCGGGGAAAAGGGGGGGTCCCTTTGGGGCCAGATTTGTGGTATTGGCTCTAAACTGCCCCCTTGTTTTTTATGCCCGGGCAGAAGTAAGCCAGACCATTTTTAAAGGTGGTGCCTGAGCCAGACTTGTGGTATTGGCTCTTTTTTGGGGCGCCTGTATGTATGAGCTGCAGAAAAACACCCCAACCAGGGAAAAGGGGTGGGGCCTGAGCCGCTTGTGGTATTGGCTCAACACTGCCCTGTAGTATCCCCCTTTCAGAAAAAACAAAACCAGGGAAAAGGTTTGGTGCCTGAGCCAGGATTTGGGTGGTATTGGCTGTACATCCCCCCGGTATGTATGCCCTTTGGAAAAACAGCCGGGCCCGGGGTTAAAGGTGGTGCCTGGGGCCAAAATTTTTTGGGGAAATTGGCCCTCTACATTTGCTCTGTAGGGGTATGACCTGCAGAAAAAGACCAGGGTAAAGGGGGTTTGGCCTGGGGGCCCCAGACTTGTGGTATTGGCTCCCCCCCCTCCCCTGTATCTATGACCTGCGGGAAGAACAGCCAACCAGGAAAAGGTGGTGCCTGAGCCAAAAACTTGTGGTTTTGGCTTTAAAATCCCCTGTATGTATGACCCTGCAAAGAAAAAGCCGACCAGGAAAAGGTGGTGCCTGACCCAACTTGTGGTATTGGTTTCCCCTTTTGCCCTGTATGTAGCCCTGCAAAAGGGAACACCAAAACCAGGGTAAAGGTGATGCCTGAGCCAGACTTGGGGGTATTTGTCTACACTCCCCCTGTATGAAGCCTGCAGAAGAAAAACCCAAGGGTTTAAAGGGGGTTTCCCTTGAGCCAGACTTGGGGGTTTTGGGCTCTACACTCCCCCGGGATCTATGACCTGCAGAAAAACCCACCCAGACCAGGGAAAAAGGTGGTGCCTGGGGCCAACTTGTGGAAATTGGGCTCTACACGGGCTCTGTAGTGGGGACCTGCAGAAGAACGGGCCCCGGGGAAAAGGGGGTGCCTGAGCCGACTTGGGTTTTTCCCTCTACATTTGCCCTGAAAGAGGGCCCTGCAGAAAAACACCAGACCGGGGTAAAGGGGGGTGCCTGACCCAAAGCTTGTGGTATTGGTTTTACCGGGCCCTTATGTATGACCTGCAGAAGAAAAAACCCAGGGAAAAGGGTTTGTGCCTGAGCCAGACTTGTGGGTGGGGGCTCTACATTTTGCCCTGTATGTATACTGCAGAAGAACACCCCAAAACCGGGGAAAAGGGGGGTCCCTGAGCCAACTTTTGGTATTGGCTCTACACTCCCTTTATGTATGACCTGCAGAAGAACAGCCCAGGGTAAAGGTGGTCCTGAGCCAAAACTTGTGGTATTGGCTCTAAAACTGCCCTTTTTTAAATAAACCGTAGAAGAACAGCCAGACCAGGGTAAAGGGGTTTGCTTGACCAGACTTGTGGTATTGGCTCTAACCTCCCCTGATCTATAAACTGCGGAAGAACGTTTTCATACATTCTGGTGAAATTCTAAAATACCACAAAGAGATTTGGGAACGGGCCGGGCCCCAGGGGAAACGCTCACAAAATTTCACCCTAATTTTTTTATTTTGGTCACCCCCCTGGTCGGGTTTTATAATTAAAACCTCTTTAAAGGGTTTTCCCAAGTTGCAATAATGTTTTAAATTTGTGTTCTGAGAAATGAAGCCATTAAAAAAATTTGCAGAATACATTTAGAACTTCTCATGTCTTTCGGTACAGTTCATGTGCAATTCAAGAGCAATTGGGAGGATTTGGGTGTTTAGATTATATTTTAAGGGGCTCCGATGATGCTGATTGACATGGAAGGCAACACAACTTGAGGCCAACCAGCAGTCACCTGCAAGTAATACAAAGCATGTATAAAAAAATTATTGAAGGTACTGGTAATGGATGATGGACAGCAAGACAGACGATGACAAGGGCACGGATTGAGATGGAAGGATAAATTACATGAAACCAAAAGCAAACACCAAAAAACACTAAAAACTAGCTTTCCATAACTCAGTCTTTAACCTGTCCCTAGAGCTTGCCCAAACACCAGACCATATTTTTGACCGTATTCTTCCCATGATGATAGCCCTATCAATGTTCCTCAGCTATGCTGGCCCTAACCAAAATGGTAAAGAACCACCATAAAGAACAAAGGAATAGGTCAGCCTGAAAAACTGACACAAAGCAAAACAGAAGCAAAAGTTTACTGTCCCCTGATTCCCAAGATCCTTTATCCCGTCACTTTTTTCCAGGCGTTTTTCCATTAAGAACATTAATCATGTAATGGATTTTCCTCCCATGTGCATAAACCTTGCATTTATCTGTGTTAAAACTCATCTGACATTTCCTGCCAGGCTCAATAACTATCCAGGTCCGCCTTTGTAATAACTCATTATCCTCTATTGATGTCGATTACTTTACAGAGCATAGTATCATTTGCAAAGAATGATATTCTACTGTGCAATCCCTGTGTAAAGTCATTAATTAATATTTTAAAGAGGATAGGGTGCAATACTGAACCCTGTGGTACCCCACTAGTAACAGGGATCCAGCCTGAGTATGTACCATACATTCACCACCTTTGATTTTCTAGCACTAAGCCAGTTGCTTACCACTTGACATCACATTTTCCCTCAAGTCAAAGCATTCTCATTTTACTTACCAACCTTTTATGTGGCGCAGTATCAAATGCTTAGAAAAATCTTGATTTAATGAACATCAGTGCTCACCCCGATTCCAGCTAGAACTATGCATCATAGAGAAGCTGATGAGATTAGTTTGACAGGACCGACCCTTCATAAACCCATCGTATCTAGTAAGCAGGAAAAGATGGAATGCATGGAGGACACATGGGCATATGTATGAAACTTTCATGCCCCACCCATGAGTTCTCCTTGAAGAAATTTCTCAAAAATAAGCAAGTATGACCATCTCTAATCTTGCACCACAATGCAGCAGGCTCTATACAGACACTAAACCACCAGAACAATGCAAAGTCATACAACCTGAGAGCTAACAGAAAACCAGCAGGATTTTAAAAGCTGTCCTGGTTGTGAATAGAGTAAAAGTCATGCTACTATTTAAGATACAAGATCTGTGATTTAAAGTTTTGTCAGGCAATCTATATCAGCTAGTTACCAAGCCTCAGTATTAACAAGGTCATGTGTACCAGCGGTAATAGGTGAGTATGGATTTCCATTAAGTGACCTGACACCTTCTCCATACAGTGGTCACTGGACTGTGCTGTGTTTAGGAGAAGCATTGGACCTTGTTATTCACTCGTGGTTATCAGGCGGCTGACACGAAGCTGGATGTCAGGTCTCCCAGGAATCTTTTTGTGCTGGTTTATATCTTTTTCTAGGTTTTTCGCTAATTGAAATGACCACTGTACTGGCTCATAATTATGAGGTGTGAACATTTGGGGCACTTCTTCTACCTAGATCTGCTCTGAGGGACCAGCTTGGTGCAATACATGTAAGATTGCAATACAATGAGTAAGATCTGGTAGAGTGATAATCTTGTATACTTAATGCAAGTTTAATTAATGTACATATGGAGACCACCTTTAAATCCTTGTATGATCCTATAGCTGGCTTAAAGTGGTTTTGCCACGTGGGATCCTCCAAAATGGGTATTTACGGTAATCACTTTTCTAAATATATGTGATTACAAAAAGCCTGTGAGAGCTACAGCCTGACTAAGATACCCTTAGTTTCCTGAATGTTTACATTAGCTACGACCATGAGCTGACAGGATTTGATCTGGCCGCGCTTGCGTTGTTTGCACTTCTTATCTTGATGGACAGTGCATGGAAATATGAGATAAGATGAACTGTATACTTTTGTATAGACAAATCCACTGGTTGTATTTGTTAATTTATGCTGAGTAGAACATGCAGATGCTCCAGCTCAGCCCTCCAAACCACCCATACAGCAGTCCGTGAAGGAACAAGAATGCTGTCATGCACTCTGAGAAAACTTATCTTCTCTCCTGAGGCAGATAGAGAGGAGAATCAAATCCATAGAACTTGTGCACAATTTACAGTTATACTCTGTGGTTTATGCAATACATGTATTGCCTCAACTTACCAGAGAGATCTGAGTATCAGCAGGGGAGGTGGAGCGAATGAACACCACGCAGAGGACCGTGTAATTGTTTTTATATTAAAAACAGAAACACAATTGTCCTCTTTTCTCAAAGAACAGTTAGATACTAGTAGTATCAGCTGTTTTAAGGTCCGTGGAATTATACTTCTTGGATATTCACCAGGGTTGACAGTTGAGTGGTGTGCCCGAAGCTCAATTTCTGAGGTCTGGTCTGATCCACTGTGAAGAGATATTGTTTGCCAATCTGTGAAATAATGACAATTTCTTCCATTTGGTCTTCCCGATTTGTTTAAAAGAATGGTTAGTTTGGTATTTTGGTTATTACAGGGGCATTACAGTTTGCGGTCTATAGGGCTGTGTAGGGTCAGAAAGGTCAAAGGGCCCATGTTGACCCCTGTCCACCACTGAAAGTGCCTAAAATGGGCTTATGAGTATCACATATGGGTTATGGAGCAATGGAGGAACTTTTGTTGGCAGTCAGGTGTGTATGGGTCACCTGTGGAAGAGAAGGTACCAGGATGCACTATGGGAAAAGAAAAAGTTGGCAGAGGCAGCATGATGCTGTGGGCAATGATGTTACATAGAAGATCCTTGGCTCCTGGCATATGCTTGATGTTTGTACTATATACCTTAACTTACCATAATTTGTACAGATCAAGTCCACCTTTGAAAGATACAGCATACTAAGGAAAAATAAAGTTGCAAACTCTCTCAGAGTTCCCCTAGATCTCAGTCCATTAATTCGTAACGAGTCGACGCCCCACGCCCCAGCTTGTAAGGACCGCAGGCGCACTCATTGTTACTTCTTCGGTACGCAACTTGTCCTCTGTATTATCTCGGGATCTAGTGGCATATTTGCCCGGTCCAAATGCCGAGCTACAGGCGCTGCATCCGTATTTGCCGTTTTCGGCAAGGATATCAATTACCTTGCTCACTCGCTCTTGCTTTCAACCTACTCTCTCATGACGGCCGGAGCGTGCACCCCCGCGCGGCTCCCTGAAGTTTAAAGGGCCAGCCCGCGGGTAATTTGTTATTACTGGACGCTGACACCTTAAAATATCCGGTACATCCTTCGCATATGATTCCCCTGCCGGATTTTTATGTGACCATTGCTATTGAAGAAAGCATCCAGAGCTATATTCCGCTTAACTTTAACGTCGGTAACCGTACCCATTGCCTCTGTCCTTTCTATACCACACAAACCTTTGCCATCTATCCTGACCTTCTTGCCTATCCCTGGCTCAGAGTTTGCCTGATGATTCTGTACCTTACACCTCAAGCCACCGCCATGAATAGCATAAGTAGCATCAAAGAGTCGGCAGCAGACTGGTAGGACTCTGGCCACAGCAAGCCGAACCTGCCTTGTGGTGGCCTCTGGTGAGCACCAGGACTGACTTAGATTCTGCTCACTGTTGCAGTGCGCTCACTCGACTTGCGGTCGGTCATTAGAGGAATACCCTATTCATGCATTTCACCATTCAATTTAACCAAAAAGCAAAGGCACAATAGAAAAGGCCCATAACCACAAAAGATCAATATATACCAAAAAGACAAATATATTTCTCATTTTCCATATGAACTATTTTTGATGATGTTTTTATATTATATGAATAGTAATTTCTTGTTGGCTTTTGTGTGATAGAAAAAAAATATTGAATTTTATTCTTTTTGGCGTGCTAATTTTCAAGCGTTGATGAGATGTCCCGGAAAAACAGAGTTGTTTTGATCGACACAACACTAACCCCTTCCTGCAAGGTGGTCATAATTTTTTGTCTCCGTTTTTTTTTCTCCCCGCCTTCCAGGTGCCGTAACTTTTTTATTTTTCCATCTATATAGACATATGAGAGCTTGTTTTCTGTGGGACAAGTTGTGCTTTCTAAAGCCATTGACTGTACCATATAATGTACTGAAAAACTGGAAAAAAATCTAAGTGGCTTGAAGAAAATGTATTTGCTCCATGTTTGTGTGTGTGTTTTTTATGTGTTTTCTATATTCTGCAAGTCGATCCGTTTCTAGTAAGACCAAATAGGTAGGGTTTTCGTTATGTTTTAGTTCCAAAAATAAAAGCATTCTCTCTTAAATCAGCCCTGTTGTCCCTGACCAATAACTTTTTAGTTTTTCCACCTATGGACCTAAGTGAGGGGTCGAGTGAGGGTTTTTTATTGATACCATTTTCGGATACATGCGAATTTTTAATCAGTTTTTATTTACATTTTTGGGTGGGACATGAGACATTTTTGTCTTCTATGGTGTTCAGAGTACGGGTGAATAATGTTATATTTTGATAAATCTGACTTTTATGGACGCAACTATACCAATGTTGTTGTTTTTTTTATGCTGATTTTACCTGATTTTAATAATTTTAATAATTTTTTATACTTTTAAAACTTTTTTTTTTTTTTTTTAAACACCCCCTTTATTTACGAGGGGGGGGATTTGCTTGTAAACCCTTTTGATTTTATTTTAAAGCAAAAAGGTGTACCAAGATGGCAATTTTATTACTTCTGTATGAGGCGGAAGTTTTTAGGGAGAACTTATATGGCAGTATGGAAGCCCCCCAAGGTTTCCAGCTTAATAGTAACCGATTGCCCCCACGATCTTGTTGTGGGGGGGAGTCAGAGGGAGGAAACAGCAGATGGCAATTTTATTACTTCCTGTCTGAGGAAGGAAGTATAGGAGAATTACATGGCAGTTGGAAGTTTCATTGGTTTCCGTGGATTTGGAACCAATTGCACCCACGATCTTGTGTGGGGGACCCATTCAAGGGAGGAAACAGGGCAGATGGCAATTTTATTACTTCCTGTCTGAGGCAGGAAGTAATAGGAGAGCTTACATGGCAGCTATGGAAAGCTTCATTAGGTTTCCAGCTGGAATAGTAACCGATTGCACCCCACAATCTTGTTGTGGGGGGAACGATCAGAGGGAGGAACAGCAGATGGCAATTTTATTACTTCCTGTCTGAGGCAGGAAGTAATAGGAGAGCTTACATGGCAGCTATGGAAGCATTCATTAGGTTTCCAGCTGGAATAGTAACCAATTGCACCCCACGATCTTGTTGTGGGGGGACCGATCAGAGGGAGGAACAGCAGGCAGGGATCCAATCCCTGCTGTTAGCAGTGGGTGCCAGCTCTTATAATCAGCTGGCGCTTGCCACAAATGGATTGGCCTCAGCATGTGGGCCCGCTTCATACTCCCGTTCCGGCATTATTATGACGTAACTTTACGTCAAATGTTAGTAAGGGGTTAAGCAGGTGGCTTTAGTTTTATCATTGACCAGTGTGTAGCTTTACCGCATTTTTTTTTAACCACGGTCAAACAAGAAGACATTAAACTGACTATAAAGTTGTGCGTCTTTGATGTTTATGTTATTTAATCAAAAAAGGAAGAGGAATAGAAATGCTCCAGATCAGTTTAGCTAATGAGATCCGACCCGCCGCTAACGCTGGATATTGGCCGTAGCATAAAGCAATCTGTTAATGTCACCGTTCTGTGCCGGAGCCCTTGCAAGAATTTTTCTTCAATTTATATTCTCCAAATCTAGAAAAAAAATCAACTATTTTGTCAAGAAACAAGTGAACATTTATTTTACTGCTTCATCTTGTCTATTCTTGTTTAGAGCCTTCCTCTGATTTAAAGGTCATCTCCATACATCACAATTTTTGGGTTGATAGCAGCCCTGTAGGACGCTAGTGATGATGAGGCTTGAACGTTAAATAAGAATGTGTACATGTTTTATTTCTATGTTTTAGTTTCTCCTTATGGTGCTTAATTTCCTTTTACCAAGCAGGGGCGGAGCTTAGTTAGTAAATGAATATGCTCCTCCCAGCAGTGAGTTCTACAGGAAAGTGGAGGTGATAGGCACCATAGTTGCCCATTTTCTAGGTTATCCAATTTTTAAAATAGAGGATATAGTTTTTGTCATCTAACAATACTCAAAATGAGAGGATTAGTCAAAAATTATTTTGCCAGAATTATTTCCTGTTATGGAGAAATCAAAAGCATAATGTGGGGCTTCTGGGCCCTAATGTAAAATCTGTAACAGTGCCCTCAAATATTACCCATCATTTATAATTTGGATATCCTCATACAGGTCAGAGGCGGCTTAAACTGGTCATTGGGGAAGCCGGGGGAAAGCCGGGGTGGGCCAAGACGTGGTGGGCCCCTGAGCAGGATAGGCCTGGGGCTGATTTTTAGGAAGAAAGGCAGATAAATAAGAGGCATAAAGGAATAGGCAAAGTGCAAAATTAATGTACAGTAGCTGTAGGGTGGGTCCCAGAAATCAACTCCACTGGTGGGCCCAAGAAATCAACTTCACTGGTGGACCCAAGAATCAACTCCACTGGTGGGCTCCAAGAATCCACTCTACTGGTGGGCCCCAAGAATTAACTCCACTGGTAGGCCCCAAGAATCACCTTCACTGGTGGGCCCCAAGAATCATCTCCACTGCTGGGCCCCTAAATCAACTCCATTGGTGAGCCCCAAGAATGAACACCACTGCTGGACCCCAAGAATGAACCCCACTAGAGGCCCCAAGAATCAACTCCACTGGTGGGCCCCAAGAATCAACCGCAATGGTGGGCCCCTAAATCAACTCCCAATGGTGGGCCCTAGGAATCGACTCCATTGGTGGCCTCCAAGAATCAACTCCACTGATGGGCCCCAAAAATCAACTCCATTGGTGGGCCCCAAGAATGAACACCACTGCTGGGCCCATAGTATGAACACCACTGCTGGACCCCAAGAATGAACACCACTGGAGTCCCCAAGAATCAACTACACTGTTGGGCCCTAAGAATCAACTCCGATAATAGGCCCCTAAATCAACTCCCAATGGCTGGCCCCAAGAATCGACTCCATTGGTGGGCTACAAGGATCAACTCCACTGGTGGGCCCAAGAATCAATTCCACTGGTGGCCCCAAGATTCAACTCCATTGGTTGGCCCAAGAATCAATTCTACTGGTGGGCCCCAAGAATCAACTCCACTGGTGAGCCCTAAGAATCATGTTCAATCATGAACCCCAGTCTGACAGTGGGCAGAGGTACCTTTTGGGCCCAGTCAGGCTTCAGGTCAACCCCCGTACTTATGCCCTTTGATGGTATTTAATACAAATCTTTATCAAAGCATTTTGTTCTTCATAATCAGGAGTTTGCTTAATGGTGAAATGTTGATAACATTTTTTGATAAATTGCAGAAATATTGCAGAAAATTGCAGGTTCCTACCTATCCTGGACACTTTTTACAGGCCTCGGCCCAATGGATATAGGATATATCAATAATCTGTTATAGATGCAGATCACACCCCTAGGGTCTGTACCTCTCTCGAGAATGGGTCCCAAAACCTCTCTGTTTTGAAATGGAGAGGTGGTGGGAACTCTCCCCCTGATTTAATTGGGAATTCCAAGTACAGCTGAGTGCGCCACTTTACTAGGAACTTCCATTGATTCCAATAGGAGTATTCTAACCACCTCTTTGTCCAAAAACAGAGAGGTTTCGGGACCCGTTCTCAGATTGGTGCAGATCCCTGCGGCCAGCAGCTATTACACTTTGATAACATATCCTATCGATATACCATCTATGTGGGAATACCCCTTTAATATTAACTGAGTTCATGGGTTAATGTGTTTGAGTTGCAATTGGTGAAAATAGGGGTTAAAAAAATGTCCTGGCAATAAATAAAATTTAATGAAGCCCCAGCATTACCTGCACATGGAGAGGAACCAAAAAGGCCATTGAGACCTAATCTTCTACTGATTACATATTTATTACTTCTATAACCTTGTTCTGTAATCAGAACACCCCAGCCATTCCTCCAAAGTTAATATCCCCTCAGTAAAGTGCCACTACGTAATGTAAATTTAATGACTGTTATCAGAAACAACTGTCTACGGTACAGTGCAGAAGACATATTTGGGAATACCACATTATCACCGAGTTTTCCACATCATCGAGTTAATGGACTAAAAGGGAACACTCTAAAAATTAAATTAAAATAAACTTTTTGTAATGAATTTAGTAATACATACATATTTAGCTGGCTATTGCCAACAACCCTACTAGATTTCTGCCAAATTTGGGAATTCTTCTTATCTTCTGCACAAATTGGCAGGGGTCTGGAAAACCCCATAGATGTCCTGAATGATGTCCTGAATGATGGGGTCTTCTCACTGGATGTCTGCTGAGTTTGTTAAAAATGACATGGCTATAGAGATGCAGAGGTAATAGTCATATCCAGGGCTGGGGCCAGGGACACGGAAAACTCCTAGTGGGTTTCTGAGCATGGTCTGGAGTTACCTTTCAGTGACAATGGCAGAGGAAGAGAGACAATACAAGTCATGTACACTATGTGCAGTCATTTACAATAGTTACAGGATGGGCCCCAAGATTCTTCTCCACTGGTGGTCCCCAAGAATAATCTCCACTGGTGGGCCCCAAGAACCAGTTCCACCCGAGGGTCCAAAAAATCAACTTCACTGGTGGGCCCAAAGAATAATCAGTACTGCCCGCCTGTCTAACTATGTGCTCTGAAAAAACAAGCCGTGCTATGCGGCAGCACTGTTAAAGTTCTTCTTTGGACTATTGCCAATTTGTTTTTACAAAATTTTGCCCGACCACTTTTACATGACGGGACCGCAAGAAAATTGGGAAACTTTGTTTACTAAAATTTGTTTTTCATATAAATAATTAAGTTCATATTACCCATTGGTTACTGAGATGGGAACCAAGGAGGGGCAGATCCCCTATGTAGGGAAATTTGGGTCGGGCTATATTGCTATTCACTACCGCTATCTATACAACCCAAAGAATAATCCCCCACTGCTGACCCCCAAGGAGCTCCACGGGGGCCCCAAGAATGAGCTCCAAGGTGGGCCCCAAAGAATAAAGCTCCACAGGGGGGCCCCCCAAGAATAGCTCTACTGGGGGCCCCCCAAAAATCACCCCACTGGTGGCTTAAAAAATCAACGCACGGGGCCCCAAGAATCAACTCCATGGTGAGTCCAAAAAAAGTTTTTTTCCAACTGGACCCCAAAAAAATCTATAGGGGCCCCCCTACAAATCAACTCCCTGGGGGGCCCCCGGAAACCAACTCCAGGTGGACACCAAGAATCACTTCATGGGGGCCCCAAAGACTCAAATCCACTATAGGCCCCAAGAACAAACTCCACTGGTGGGCCCCAAATCACCGCCATGTTGGGCCCCCAAGGCAAATACCGGGTGGGTCCAAGAATAGCTCCACGGGTGGGCCCCAAGAATAGCTCCACTGATAACCCCCAAAAACCCAACTCCACTGGGGGGGCCCCAAGAACCACTCCAGGGGGGGGCCCCAAAAAAAAGAGCTCCACTGGGGGGCCCCCAAGTTTGAGCCCACTGAAGGCCCCCAAAGAAAAAAATCCACGATAGGCCCCAAATGAGCTCCACTGGGGGGCCCTAGAATGAGCTCCACTGATAGGCCCCAGAACCAACCCACGGTGGGCCCTAAGAAACAAATCCACTGATAGGCCCCAAGCCCCCAAATCCACGGTGGCCCCCAAGAATCAATCCACTGGTGACCCCAAAGGGCCATTCACACGGCTTGTTTCAGGGGACAGTTTTGCACCGTTTGCGCGCCGTACGCACTGCAATGTCGGGAAATCCGTCCCGTCATTACTAATCCACGTCTCATAGAGAAATTGGATACCGTCTCCCCGCCCCGTCGGCAATCCGCCGGGGGGAAAATTGACAGTTTCATTATCGGGGCATACCGGGCAAAAATGAAGTCTATGGGGCGAGGGCAGCGCTCCCAAAACCGGCCCCTTATTAAATCCTAATTGCGGGCGAATCTTTCCCCTTAGGCTTGGCCTGGGAAGGAAATTTTTAATCGTTGGCCCCAAAAAACCAAATTTTGAAACGTTCCCACCCCCGGATTTGAATTTATTAGGGGGACAAATCGTTTAAAAACCCTGGGGGTTTTACTTTTTTATTTTTTTTTGGGACACTTTCCTGCAATTTTCCCCCAAATTTAAAACACCGTAAAACAAAACCCCCCAAAGGCCCACAACCAAAAGATTAATGCTAACAGGGGTCCCCAAAAAAACTTGCAACATACAACTCGTAAAGTTCAACCAATAAAAATAGTTTTTACAAAAGGGGTCTTTAAACATTTTGGGGCCGGGCAGGGGGAAAAAAAACAGATGGTTTTTAAAAACTGATAAATCAAGGTTATACTGGGGAAAGAAATCCTTACATGATTACATTTTAAAAAGGAAAAAAAACTGGGTAAAAATAATGGAGAAGGACTTGGGGAAACCTGGTGGACGAAAAATTAATTTTTACACCCGTGTCAGGGACACACAAAACAAATGGATCATGGGTGCATTAAAAGGGCATGACACATGATGAGAACATTATTCTCCCATTATCAAGTCACGGTTAGGGCCCCCACATGAAAATTGTGTACAGTTTTGGGCCCAGTGCACAGGAAAGACATTGTAGAGCTGAACAGGACAAAGGGGGCAAAAAAAAAAAAAAGGATGGGGGGACTACGTACCCAGAAAGATTAGCAAAATTGGGTTATTTATTTTTGAGAAAAGAAGCTTTGGGGGACATAATAAATAGTTTAAAAAACATCAAAGGCAATATAGAGATCCTCCCCCCGATTTATTTATACCCAAGGGGCTGTACTAGAAAAGGGGGCATCCTCTATTTGAGGAACGAAAGTTTCTACTAAAAAATAGAAAGGGATTTTTTTACTTTAAGAGCAAGTGGAATTGGAATTCTTTGCCCTGGGGCTTGTCATGGTGAAAATTTAATAACCAAATTCAAAAAGGGTTGGATTCAAATTTTTTTGGGCGTAAATAAAACAAGTTATAGTGACTAGTATTCAGGAGGGGCATTTTATCCGGGATTTTTCTGTTGCCAGATTGGAGTCGGGGAAAGGGAATTTTTTCCCCAAAATGAGGACAATTGGCTTCTACCCCCTTGGGGGTTTTGCCCCTTCCCCGGACAACCCTTAACAACGACTGAAAATAGGGGACGACTTTTTCTTTTTTTAGCCTTTCAACAGAAAACATGAAAAAATATGAAGAACCTAGCTACCCAAACAGAGCCCTAGCACCCAAACAGACTCATGCGGACCAATCGAGCTCAAAAGCAACCAATCAAGGGCCCCAACAGCCAATCAGAAGCCATAGACCCAACCCCAAGTCATAGCGACCATCGAGCTCAAACAACCATCTGACCCCTAAAACCAATCAAAAGTATAGCAAAAAATCAAGCCATAGCAATAAACAGAGCTATAACAACCAATCAGAGCCCGTAGCAACCAAACAGAACTCATAGCAACCAAAAAGCCATAGCAACCAATCAAGCCATAGCAAACCCAATCAAGCTCATAACAAAAAAATCAAGCCCTAGAACCCAAACAGAGCCCTACAAAAAATAGAGCTATAAAAAACCATCAAAACCCCCACAACCCAACCCGAACCCTGCAATAAAATCAAAGTCATAAAAACCAATCAGAGCCCATACAACCAATCAAGCTCACATCAACCAATCCAGAGCTATAGCAACAAAACAAGCTCATAAAACCAAACAAGCCCATAGTAACCAATCAATTATGAACAATCAGAATGCCCTCTCTTTTTATTGCCGAAAAAAAAAAAAAAACTGAGCTCGAGGTTGATATGAGCCCGATTGGTGCTTGGGCCCTTTTGGTTTATGGGCGGATTGGGTTGTAAATGGGAACAAATACGTCTTACTGCTAACGTTTCAAACATAAGGGCCCGTCTTTTTTTTTAAAAATTTCTAGGTAAAAAACTGGAACAGAACAGGGAGGGGGCTTTTGGGGCCGGTATTTTTGGTATCCTCCTGCATACATTTCCCAGCCTTTACTATCATTTTACTTGACTAAAAGCCTTTCCCGAAATCTGCAGTCAGGGCATCTAAGAACGTGCGCTCGGGTTTTCAGACATTCATGTAAACTTTCGGAAACACCTTAACAGATTGAGACACGAGATCTAGGGGCCCAAAGTTTTGCCGGGTCCAACCATTTAAAAAAAAAAAGGGGAAAGAAAAAAGGGGTAAAAGGGAAAATTGAAAAAAAGAAGGGGTCCCCCCCGGAATTTTTTGGAAGGGAGGAAGGAAAGAAAAAGGAAAAAAAAAAAATTTTAACGTGAACTTCCCCCGGGGGGTTTATAACACGAATCCCTCCGCGCCCCCCCCCGGGCTACCGGTTTTCCATAACTTTCCATTGAAAATTTAAGGCCACTTTTCTTTAATTTTTCCTCATACTTTTTAGGGATGAACTTGATCCTTCAGCCAAGTTATTGAGTTGAGGGGGAACGCTATCATTTTTCCTCTTCCCCCCCAATTTAATGGGTAAGTGATTTAAAAAGGGTTTTTTCCCCCCCAAGACATTGATACGAGGATAAGCCATCCAAAATTTTTGAAAAAACCCCAAAATCTATCCATTTTGAACAAAGAGGCGGTCAGGACTCTCCCATTGAGGTCAATAGGAGTTTGTAGTACAGCTGAGGGGCATGGTTTAGGGGCTTGTTCTCGAGATTGGTGTGGGACAGATAGGCCATCGATGTCTATGGTGAGACAACCCCCTAAAGCCACTATTGTAAAACAGATGCCTATCTCATAGGACAAGTAAGGATCCTTGTTTTTGCTCCATATTTTTTGTTGAGGGACAGTCAGGGCATCCATAATCATTGTAATGCCGGCCACCAGATTCTAAGAATGGGTCACAAGTAAAACTTAAGGTCCCAAAGGCTGAAACATGTTATTTAATGTGGCACACAAAAGCTTAGGCACAGATAGTAATTAGGAAAGGTGCAGGTCCCACCCTGGCATCCGGGCCCTATCTTGGAAAAAAATCCCCAAAGTGTCGGC
>JAODAL010019400.1:0-72146 GCA_025379985.1 Phyllomedusa bahiana | reverse complement strand
AGAAATGGATCTTTGTTTTTTATCTATACAGTGGTAGTATTCATTATTTTTTTATTATTCATTAAAAGACCAAACCTCTTTAAAATAATTCTAGCATTTTTTTTTATCTTCAGTTTGGTTTCTTCACATTATTGATCTGCTACCTTTTGATTTCAGTTATCCGCCTGCTTTCTGGCAAACTGCAGACAAAAAGTCAGATAGGTTTTCTTTTTTACTCAGTGGACCTCTTTGCTCTTACCAGTTGCTGTATGTACCCTCTCTTACCCATTACCCTTGGAAACTTCAAACTTTGTTTTCACACATAAGGACACATGAAATGTTAATGGGTGACTGACTTCTTGCCCACTTTTCCCTGTATCTTGAATCATTGATGCTGTCAATCATTGTACATGTGCGGGGTAAGCATGACCCTAAGCAGCGCCTATCCTTAGCTGCTATAGACCAATTTAACTTCCCACACCCAACCTTTAATGAATACACGGAGACATCAACTTGGATAAATTGGCCACAGCAGCCATTTTATTTTACATACAAGTATTATCAAACAGTACACTGCCAATGAGTAAATATCCAAATACCCATCAGCCCAAGAGCCCATAGTCAGACAAAGCTTGGGGCTGAGGTCCTTGGAGCCGTAACCTCTGAACCATCACCAAGCCTGGCGAAGCCGTTCCTCTTTCCACCATATTTTGCCCCCAGCCGTCACCCCCGGCTTCAGGGCACCAAAAGCCACCTCAGGCGGCTACACATTCCATCACCTGCTCCCAAGGACGCAGCCCTGTGGAGCCCAATCTTCGCCAAGCCGGTCCATCCACCAATTGGGAGCAAGCTGAGCCTGACTCCCCCCACTACTTTCCACAGACTCCAAGGACCCCAACCCGCCATAGCTAGCGACCAGGATACCTCATGGGCGCGAAGCCCCCAACAGCCCCAAGACTCGTTCCAATCCTTCTCTGATGTCCAAAGACCATAAATCTAGCCCAACCGCGTTCAGGTGGACTCCGTCCCTACGCCAAAAATCCCCATCACCCAATTCCAGCTCTCTATGCCGCACCCCAAAACCACCGTTCCTGATCACAAAAGATGCCACCGCTTTATTTACCTTAATGCGTGCTCTGTTAATACCTGCCGCTGACTCCGCATGCCTCCAAGCTAACCTAGGCACTATATCCGACCAACCAGTAACCAGGCCCGGATACCTGGTCCAAATCCTCAGGAAATCATGCCGGATATCCCTTATTAAGTCTCTGATTGGGCGCATGCCCAAATCATTACCCCCAGCATGGAAAACCACCACATCCGGTACCCTGTCCCAGGCAACGAACTGCTGGAAATCCCCCATAACTTGATTCCATTGGAGGCCTCGCTTGCCAATCCACCGAATCACCGCCAACGTCTCCGGAATACCCAGTTGTCGACCACTAGCACGCAGCGCTGCTCTCTCCGCTCCCCAGTGCACATAAGAATGGCCAAAAATCCAGACCGTACGTTGCCCTAGAACAAAAAACAAGAGACACGAGAACTCCAACCACATCTCATAACCCCGAGAATAACCATGGAAGCGAGAAGATAATTACCCGCTCCCCCCCATATATTTTATCTAGGGAACAACCTGAGCCAGATGAGGGCGGATGTATAGCTTGTATCGATCTGATTCCCATCTGCCAATCCTCCGAACTGACCCCGCATCCAAACCCCAACTTGCCGCTTCTGTAGCTGCCCCAATTCGAAATGAATGGGGAGCGAAATGTGTAGGATCCAATCCCAACTCCTCCAAACATCGCCTAAAAACTGCCGTGAATTGGAAACGAGATAAAAAACTCCCATCTGCGTGTACCAGTAGTGGGCCCTGCCCACCTCTACACTGCCGGCAGTATTCCATGAAACAGCGAACCGGGCACATTCTGGAGTCTCTCACTCACCAAAAACAACGTTCGGCCCCTACCCGCTTGATCCGTTTTTGATCGTCTTATCCGGATCGACAAACCCCCGGCTAAACACTGCACGTCCTCCCGCTGTAAACCTCCTACTACTCCTCTGCTTGGACAGACCAATTCTCCTATCCTTAAAGCCCCGAAAAAAGCTAATGAGAATGCAAGACGAAATAGCCCCACCTCAAAATCTGATCTGCAAATTGCATCCAACTTTCCTCCCAAACGTTGCAGAAGCTGAAAAACCACTGGGCGCCGAGAATCCGCCCCTACCACGCCCCGCCGATAACCCCTCAATGCCTGCCTCACTCCAAATGTCTTGGTTAGGTCAGCCACACCCCTTGCCTTAAAACCAAAGGCTAGACCTGACATGAACCGTGAAACCCTGGAAACTGACCAACCCTCGTTACACACATGACCAATAAGACTAAAAAGAGCAGCCGCCCTCTCTCCCTCTGTACTTAACGGGCCCACCCCCGCTAACCACTGTTCCCACACCGCCCAAGACCTGCAATAAGAATCCCATGTGCCAGGGGCTACCGATGACCTGAACAGCCTTTCTGCGGTACTGAAACCAAGGTCCACAATTCCGGGGGACACTCCAACCCCTCCGCTGCCGCTGTCGGTGCCAGCTCCCGAAAACGCTCCCACTCTGAACTAGACAAGGAGTCAGCTAGATCATTTTCCACCCCAGGTACGTGTCGAGCTAATACCCATATATTTAATTCCAAACCACGCAGTACCAAATGCCGCAACAAGGCCAACACCGGGGGAGATGAAGCCGACAGAGAGTTAATGGCCTGTACCACCCCCATGTTATCACAATTAAACTGAATTTTTTGATTCTCAAAGCGTGACCCCCAAATTTCAACCGCCAAAACTATTGGGAACAGCTCCAATAGCGCCAAGTTCTTAACTAAACCTGAACTGAACCACTCTGGCGGCCACCGCCCCGCACACCATTCCCCCTGGCAGTAGGCCCCAAAACCTACACTACCCGCCGCATCCGTGAACACCTCGATGTCCGCATTGCTAATGGCCTTGTCCAAGATAATGGAGCGCCCGTTATAATGCGCCAAGAAGGCATCCCACACCCTCAGATCCTCCTTCATCCCTACCGACAACCTCAAAAAATGATGAGGCGCCTTAACCCCCGCCGTCGCCTGCGCCATCCGCCGCGAAAAAACCCTGCCCATCGGCATAATCCTGCAGGCAAAATTCAATTTTCCCAGTAATGACTGCATTTCCCTCAGTGTCGCCTTTTTGCATACCAATAGTCTCCTAACCTCTGCTCTCAAGTCCCTCAACTTTTCCTCTGGTAAGCGACATTCCATAGCTAATGTATCAATGCCGATTCCCAAAAAATTGATTGATGTCGTAGGACCCTCCGTCTTGTCCGGGGCTAATGGTACCCCAAAATGGCTTGCCACCCACTGCATTGATGCCAACAGCGACCCGCAAACCCCAGAGTCCGCTGGGCCAATGCATAAAAAGTCGTCTAAGTAGTGGATAACTGATGACAGGCCTGACACGTCCCGTACCACCCATTCCAAAAAGGAACTGAATGCTTCAAAATAGAAGCAAGAGATCGAACATCCCATTGGCAGGCAACGATCAACAAAAAATGAACCATCCCAAAAACAACCCAGTAACCGTGCGCTCTCCGGGTGCACCGGCAACAGCCGAAAGGCGGACTCAATGTCTGTCTTGGCCATGAGGGCCCCATGACCATACACCCTAACCCATTTTAGTGCCGCGTCAAAGGACGTATAGACCACGGAACATAGTTCCGGGTCGATACCATCATTCACAGAAAAACCCTTTGGGAAAGATAGGTGATGAATTAACCTAAACTTATTTGGTTCTTTTTTAGGAACCACTCCTAAAGGGGAAACTACCAAATCCGGCACCGGCAAGGCCTCAAATGGGCCCGCCATCCTACCCAGTGACACTTCCTTATCTAATTTCTCCTTAATCACCTCCGGGTGTAAACGAGCTGACCTCAGGTTTTTAATAGAAAAGGGGACCTCATGTGTGGGTGCCGGGATCCGAAAACCCTCACCAAAACCTCCTTTTAGCAATAAAGCCGCCTCCTTATCCGGGTACCTACTTAGGTACGGCTCCATCGCGGCTAGACTCACCGGAGTCGCCCCCTTGCTGAAAATTACCCCCCCTCCCTTTTCCTTTTCGTAAGCAACGCGATGCTCCATGGGACGCGGCACTGCACACTGAACAGACATGCTTGAACCGGCAGTTCGCTCCAAATCTGCATTGACTGTCATTAAACTGCCAGCAGACCCCTGCTTTGAAATCCTTTTGGGAACCCGCCCAAACGACCTCTGGCACCCCCTGCTGTCCAGAGGTACCAGGTCCCCCTGAAAGGGGTGGCCATATCGCCTGGGCGCCATAACCCTAACCATAATCCTATATCCTTTTGATCCCACTAATAGCGGTCTAACGTTTTCGTTGACGAAATTGCTGTCATACCTGAGCACGGCCTGCCCCCCATATACCCTCTGTGCCTCCGCTATAGAATCCAGAAACAAAAAAGTCCGGAGCAGTTCTCCGGAGCCTTCTCCCCAATGACGCTTGCCAAAATGGCAAACGCCTGCATCCAATTTTGGAAGGTTTGCGGTATTAATCGCCACCTTCGTTTTTCCTCTTCTTCCTTCTTACTTTCATCCCGCTTCCCTTTTGGTATGTTGAATTTCTCAAGCGGTAACAGGGAAAAGATTTCGACGTACTCGTCCTGCAAATCTTTTCCTCACCTCTTTTTTGAGATGCGCACCTAAAGGGCTCAAAGCATACATAAACCTCCCCTCTCGCTCGGTCATCCAACCTAACCCTGACAACCGCCTCCTGCTCAGTCTGTACCGACACCGTTACTCCCCCGCTCCCATCCGCCCTGTCCGCCGACCGCAATTCCCCCACCCCTAGAGGGGATGGAAGACAAGTATTCGACCCTAAAACCGCAGACCCCCAAGCTGAGATGGGCGACGGTTGCGTCGCTGGTCCCGCCGTACTCGGTAGCCGTGTCAGAACCTCGCGCAAGCTGCTCGCTAGCTGTTGCCAAGCTGGCGCCGCCTCCCCCGTCGGAGCCAAAAATCCCCCTCCCTGCGCTGCCTGCCCCGACGGTGACAAACATAACACAGATCCTGACTCACCAGGCTGCGCGGGTGCTGTGAACCCGCCAGCCGCGCCGCCCGATCCCTGAAGACCTCCTCGACGATCCATATAACCTCCGTCTCCGGACCGCATGAACGGTTCCAATGAGCGTAGATCCCGGACAACGTGAACCTCCGAACGGACTCTCCGGCTCCCGTCCCTCGCTGCAGGACCCCCAGGTGGGCCCCCCAACTGCCCGACAGGCCCCAACCCGCTCGGGCCGGCCGCATCCCATGCTTCCTGCGCGTCGAGCGCCCTTCCTCTCTCGGCATCCTCGCTCCTTTCGTCGTCTCGCCGTTCTCTTATGGGCCCCCCGACTGGATCATCGCCAGGGGCACCCGCCGTCGCCACGGTCCTGAGAACTGGAGCCCCAGCTGACGCCAACGCTGGACTGCGCTGGCGCCCTCTGTGCTCCGCTGGGCCCGCCCGCCTGGAAGGATTCCTCCCAGGACGAACGGCGCGAGAACGCCCTGCAGAGCGCACCGTCCGCCCCGGAGGGTCCCGAGAGGGGCTCCGACGGCGTGCACGGGCCCTGGGGGTCACCTCAGGGCTCAGGCGCTCCGGGGGGCGAGTCCGGCGCCTTGAGGGAACAGCAGCTCCAGGGGGGGGAATAGAGGCCGCAGGGGCCAGCGGGGTGTAAGGTACCGGCGCAGGCCCAGCCACCTCCCCCCCTCCCAGCGCACCCCGCACCTGCTGCGCCAGCCACTCGGGGCCGCGCTCTCCAGCTGCCCTCCTCAGGCTTGCCAGCATCTCCTCCACATTGTCAGCCATTATGACGAATCTCCGCACAGTGACAGACAAGCGCAGCTGTAGAGGTCACTGCTGCTTGTCACGCTGCCCGCGTCTGCTCCCGCGCGGCGCGGGGTCCGGCTTATAAACCGGCTCCACCCCACACGCCGCGCTTGACTCCGCCCCCCGGCCTACGTCAGCGCGCGTCGCGCCCGACTCCCTGACTGCCTAACCCCGGGCTTAGACGGCGCGCCGGGTCATGAGGGGCCTCCCCTTAAAGGGGCTGCGCCCCCCATGTCCGGCCCCGGACTGGACTTCTGCTGCCTCTTAAGGAGTTTCGTCAGCATATTATCTCCTTTTTACTCAGAAATCCTACTCCAAACCACATAAACCTATAAATCACAGAGCTCAGCTTCTTTCCCTCTATCGTATGGGGTAGCATAAAGTACCTGACAGGCTCACTTTAAGGTTAAGTTGTTAAAACTCTTCACCCATTTGATTACAAACTATATGTTTCAAAGATGTAAAATATCACACTTAGGGCTTGTTCACACGACGTTTTTGTGATCTGTTTTACGGATCCGTTTTACGGATCCGCAAAACGGATCTAACAATTGTCAGTGTGATTAACATTGGTTCAATGGCAAAAGCGCATCGCTGTTCTCACGGGAGATCGGCGATGCACTTTTGAGAGCTCTCCTGCGCTGCGCTTTTCGCATCCGCATTAAGAATTGACATATCAAATCTTCTTGCGGTTTATGCAAGTGAAAGCCCATAGGGAATAATGGAGTCCGCTTTTGGCACCTGTCCAAAAGCGCTCCACACTCCGGGTACGTATCAGCTGCGCTTTGCATCCTGAAAGCGGATGCGAAAAGCGCAGTGAGCGGGGCAGGAGACACTGCAGCAACTGAGGCTGGAGGAGGTGCGGGGGTGCGATCAGCTGGAGCGAGGTGCGGGGGTGCGATCAGCTGGAGCGAGGTGCGGGGGTGCGATCAGCTGGAGGAGGTGCGGGGGTGCGATCAGCAGGAGCGAGGTGCGGGGGTGAGATCAGCTGGAGCGAGGTGCGGGCGTGAGAGAGATCCCCTTTCTGAAAACGCATCCGGAAAGCGGATGCGTAAAACGCAAGTGAAAAAGCATTCAAAACGGATCCAAATAATGTAACAACTGCTGCGTTTTGCGGATCCGTTTTCCGGATGCGCTTTTCAACTGTCAAAAACGGATACGTAAAAAGGATCCAAAATGCCGTGTGAACAAGCCCTAAGGGTATGTTCACGCGGCATAACTTCGTTGCGCATCTCATCGCGTATTTGTGCGCTAACATGGGCGAGACGAAATTACGGTAATCCATAGACAACTGTGGATTACACCTCCTCTCCCCGCTCGTACAATACGATCGTATTGTATGAGCGGGGACATAAGTGACCAGAGGCGTCACTAGGCAGGTTTATTCAGGGCACAAGCCCCGGATAATACTGCCTGTGCCCCGAATCTCAGATCGTCGACGATCTATTGAGCTGTGTGTGCGTGCTCTGGACGCACACACAGCTCAGGATGGTTGCTAGGTGCAGGGAGGGAGGGAGAGCGACTGCAGGAGGTGACGGGAGCTCAGGAGGGAGGAGGGGGCGCAGGCTACTCACACTGCCAGAGGCAGGAAGTTCCGGAGCACAGCACACTGTGGTCGGCAGTGAGAGGCTCCGCCCCCTGCTCTTATCTCTGCTCCGGACCATCCCATGCAGCTGCATTGTCCTGTCCTGTCCTTATGGCTTCAGCAGATGCCACAGGTACCCACATCCTGAAGGTCTCTAGTGAGTGAGGAGCCTCAGTGCAGAGACCAGGACTACGTAGTATAGTAGGAGTGAAACAACAACATCTTCATGAATGTGAACTGTACTGAATGTGTGTGTGTCTGAGTGTGCGTGTGTGTGTCTGAGTGTGTGTGTGTGTGTGTGTCTGAGTGTGTGTGTGTCTGAGTGTGTCTGTCTGAGTGTTTGTGTGTGTGTCTGAGTGTGTGTGTGTGTCTGAGTGTGTGTCTGAGTGTGTATGCGTATGTATGTATGAATATATGTTCACACTGCGTAAATTGCGGGGCGCATTTCTCCGCGTATTTGCGCTTCAATACGCCCGACATGCGCACCGCAATTACGGTAATTCATAGCTCTCCTAGAGAGCTATGGATTACATGTCACATTGTATGCACAGGGGGAGCAGCGCGTGGTTCCAAAACACACAGCGTTTTGCGGTGTGTACCTTACTCGCCGCAATAAGCCATGTGAACATAGGCAAAGGGCCCGGGCCCCGGATGTCTTGGGACCCTAGCAACGCCCCTGTAAGTGACATGTCAATTATTCGTGGCGAATAAGCGCTGCGAGTAATGAATGTCCCCGCACTGCGGGACTACGCATGTATTAGCGTGAGCTCCCGAAACACACGATGTACTGCAGCGCATACTGTACACGCCGCAGTACATGAACAAGGTGACGATACACATTAGATAAACAATTGCTGAAGTTGTAGATTTCTTAGGGTCCAGTTTGACATATAACATGTATGGGGGTGTTTCAACTCTCGCCTAATAAGAGATATCATGGCAAAGGAGCTTAAAATGTGTGGTAGCTGCCTAATTACCTCTCCATGTTGAGAACACATGTATGCTTGCCTGACAGCTATCTAATGTTTAGTCCCAACATTAGAAAGTTGAAAAAGGATGTATTAGCGTTGGTGGCAATAGACAGCAGGTAACCAGTAAAGCACACTCTATCTCATACCACAGATTTAGGATAGTGCAAAGAAAAGTATGGTATCTCATCTCTAATTAATGCTGTCATGAGCTCTTGGAGAGTCCCATGCATGTTTAGGGTATCTTCACACGATGTACTGCGGCGCATACATCATGTGTACGCGCCTCAGTACATCATGTGTTTCGGGAGCTCGCGCTGATCGCTGCCTACTCCCGCGGCATGGGGGGTGGGAGGGGGGCATTAATTACTCGCAGCGCGTATTCGCCGCAAGTAATTGACATGTCACTTATCTCCCCGCGCGTACAATACGATCTTACTGTGCGAGCGGGGAGAGGAGGCGTAATCCATAGTTCTCTATAAGAGCTATGGATTATCGTACTTAGCGCACTTCAATACCTATTAAACGCAGTACGCCGCAAAATACGCAGCGAAATGTGCCCCAAAATAAGCCATGTGAACATACCCTTATTGGGATTAAAATCAAGAGAACAGCCTGGTCCAGATGCTTTTTTTACTCTGTTTAAAGGCATTTATCCATTTAGGGCTGCTCTACATGGGCATGTGATGTTATCTACAAAGAGTCATAATGCTGAAATGCAAAAATCTCCACATGGTGCAAGCAATAATAATGTCTCAATAGACGAGACATGAGTCCCAAAGGATTTCCAGATAAAAAGGATTTTCCGTGCCCTGCAGCAAAATGAAGGAACTCTCTGGGCAGCACTGAATCCAAGACAGTTCTGCTGAATCTCACTGAATCTGAAGCATACATCCAAGCTACAGTACATTGGTATATCTGGTTAGCTTTTTTAGCTATTTATGTAATCTCAGAATACCCTGTTAAACCAGTTTTTTAAAGAACATGTCTTAAAATATAACTTAATAAAACGCAAGGGGAGTTTAATAAGTGAAAATAAAATAAATGAAACTGCTAACCCAACATGTGTAATACTCTTCTTTCCTATATTCCTTGGTTGGTGTTAAGGCTCCGTTTTCCCTATCGTCAGACACTTGGAACCACATCAACAGCTCCATTATATTTGACAGAAATAACAGCAAAGTATCTAGTACTATTCTTCCCATCAAAACGACAGAAACCATGAGATAAAATGCAATGGACACCATTCAACTGAGGTACAGTCTTACAGTCTATCATTGAACGAAAATGAAAGCTTCACAGTAATGTGAGCTGAGCATAAATTGGGTATTTTCCAAGTTAGAAAATTGCCCCCGCAACAGCCGTGGCTTGCTATGTCACTAAAATGATAGCCCAACATGCAACTATTTCAGAAAATGAAGATGTACCGCTATCCAAGAGCCAGGTCACTCTTTGTTAAAACCTGTCATAAATTCCATCTTTCAATCTAGCATATAAATTACTACAAGTCATTGACTACAATTCATCTTATGCCCATTGATGCTTGCCAAAAATGGGTTGGTCATGTATTACCACCCTGCAATGAAATCAGACTCCACAGCTTGAATAACAAAATCTCTCTAAGAACAATCATTGCATATGACCATCATAATCAGTGCCGGACATGCAGATATAAAGTCTCATTAAAAGGATTGACTGGTTTAGAACAATGATTACAGAACTCAGTGTTAATAGAGGAGGGTTCATTCTAGGATTCTCATCTCTTTTCCAAAAAGAAGAGCAGCTGGTGCTGCGAGGGGCGGACATGTTCCGCACTCGCAGTAAAACCCCTTGAATTTCTTCTGTGATGGTGCTGCTGGGGAACTGAAGACTTCCTGCCGTGTTTCTTCACAGATTCCAACTAATTGCTGGGGTTCCCTGCAAAATTTAGTGATTAGCTAATTTTTAAGTACGCCTTCTAACTTTAAGGGATGGTCTTGTCATTTCATTCTTTTCCTCTTATTGAATCACATGTGAGGCAATTGCTGGGCAACTCTCTCCAACAACTCTCAGGGCGGTTCAGCTGACATCTCTGAACTTGTTAGAGAGGATTAGGTAATTGCTTGCTTCTCTATAAAGCTGTGTTATCCTGGTGTGGATTAGAGTGCTTGTTCTGAGAAATTGTTCTGTCTTGAAAGTTTGTCTAGTATTGTTTTAAGTTTGTGCATTTATTTCTAGAGTTCTAGACTGTTATGTCCTGTCTAGCCCTGCTCCGTGAGAGTTTGTTGTAGACTTTGAGAATATCAGGTTTTGTATTCGTATTCTTTTCTACTGAGAACATCTGCCTTGTTGTCTGTCCACTTAATCATCTAATAGTGAGCCCATGTAGTTTGTTGCAGATCTAAAGTGGTGAACCTCTTGAAACCAAAACATTGATACTTGGGAATTCCAACCATAATTCTATCGGGACTCCACTGTTACAAATTATTTACCAATCACTTTTTTACAAAATGTAATTTTATATTTGAATTGATACAAACGACCCTGAGACTTGTTTAGGAAATAGATGATTAGATAAATCTGTTTGTAATGGTTTGGCTCAGGCAGAAGACTTTGAACAATCGGCCTTAATATTTAACACAGATGCTGAGGCGAAGCTACGACAGTAACTGACAAGGTTACGTTCAACTGTTATTAACTTCTGGTGGAGAAAGACCCTTTTTTTTTTGCACGTCACGTCATATATGTTCAGTGACGGGTCTCCCGGTGGGAGGTCTGTTTCTAAGGCAGTGCTGAGTAATCTCATTATTTACACGAATTCTGTATTTGTGCAGGAAAAGGCTCCGCTTCCTGAAATCCTGTTCTCGCTTAATTCCTACTCAGCTGCTTGTGCTGTTTTAATAAGCTCAGCGAGAGGATGGAGAGTACGATTCTGTGCATGCTCACAAGCGCGCTGTGCCTGTTCACTTGGGGTAAGCTTGTTTGTCCAGCTATGTCTCTTCTTTCATTTAGACCTAGATTTGTCAGCACATCTGTTTAGTGTAACTTTTTTTATTGCGTTCCTTGATCTCATTTCCTTGAGAGTCAGATTCTAGAGAAAATGAGCTAAGAGAGCAGTTTTAGGAAAGCATCTTTGTATCGTTGTGTATTGTCTTCCATGCAAATATTGCAGCGTTCTTCTATTGTAATACTCCACTTTCAAACTAGCAGTTTTTTCAGCAAAGTGCTGCAATTCAAACAAGTCTCTTGGCATTACTATCCTGTGGTTAACACTTCTGCTGCTGGAGTAGGTAAGCACCATGTCATCCAGTTTTTGTTTGGTTTTTTAAAAAGTGTTGAACTATTGGAAAGTGTCATTCTTGCTCCAGGGGGTTTTTCTTGTAGGAAGTGGCATGCTTTATTGTTCTTTCAAGCTAGTAACCTCTTGCAGAAGAATCACAGAGCTGCTTTTAATTACAGTTGTTTAGAGAGCATGTTTTCTTGTTTGTATGAACTTGTATACAGTCCATGGATTATGTGATGTTTCTACGTTCCGACTTGTTTGTATTGTGTCATGTTTTCTTCATAGAGTGAGTGGATCAATATTTGGAGGAGTTGCGCTTCTGCAGTATTGTGTATAAGCTTTAATAGAAAGGTGTTCAATAGCTTCCCAATTTATGGATTACTTAAGTAAAATGCTACCGTATACTAATACTAAGTAAAATATTCATCTGATTGAAGTATCAAATTCACACTTCAGATTGATCAGTGATTGACAGATCAACTCTCTTCCCTAATTCTTATCTGCAGTTATAAGTCTTTTGGGTCAGCCTATATGGAGACAAGCTTAAATAGTGATAAAGTTACCTTTACCAAGTGTCTCCTTATTATTCCACACTAGTAGAATTACCTAACTTTGAACAGGTTGATTAATAATAATAATAATAATCTTTATTTCTATAGCGCCAACATATTCCGCAGCACTTTACAACTTCAAGGGTAAACATACAGTCATTACACATTAAAAGTACTTACAAATGAGACACAAGGTGTGAGGGCCCTGCTCGTGAGAGCTTACAATCTATTCGGGTGTATGGGTGAAACATACGGTAAGAAGTGCCAAGGTTGATTTACTTTAACTGTTTGTGTGTGGTGTTGAAAACTTAATTTGCTACTGGATAAACTGGAATTGGGCTATGCTCTGCTGGGGAGTCTCTGCGGCACGTCTGTCTTGTTGAGATTGCAGTCGTACCTCAGTCTTTTGGGGACTTTCAGCAGTTTGCGGTTGGTGGTGACCTGTGTCCTCAGCTTGGAGATGGGCTTGGGTCTGCTGAAAGGTTTCAACAGCTCAGGCAGCAACCGTGCACTTTGCAAGAGAACTACAGTGTCCAAGTGCAGGGTTATTTTTTGGTAGGTAGGACTGGTCTGAAGAGGATGCAATGTATGAGAATGCTCAAGCTTAGAACAGGTTCAGTTCATTCATGATGAGTTAAATTTTTTGCAAATTGATTTACCTGTGTGCCAAATTTGCTGCACACTGTTTCAGTCAAGTGGTTGTGCATAAAGAGCAGACTGTTTATAGCAAGTTCCAATTTTATGTAGAGAATTGTAGGTCCTAGAGAGCTGAGATCTAGTCTGAAGCCTCTTGAGAAATCTGATTTACCTTTGTGCCAAATTTAGTGCAGACTGGTGCAGTTGTTTGGCTGTACATAAACAGACAACAGAAATCTATGTATATATACAGTGGGTACGGAAAGTATTCAGACCCTTTTACATTTTTCACTCTTTCATTGCAGCCATTTGGTAAGATCAAAAAAGGTCATTTTGTGGCTGATTAATGTACACTCTGCACCGCCCCTCACCCCATCTTGAAAGAAAACCCCCCAGAAATTTAGATATTTTTGCAAATTTATTAAATAAGAAAAACTGAAATATCACATGGTCTTCAGTATTCAGACCCTTTGCTCAGTATTGAGTAGAAGCAGCTTTTGAGCTACTACAGCCATGAGTCTTATTGGGAATGATGCAACAAGTTTTTCACACCTGGATTTGGGGATCCTCTGTCATACTTCCTTGCAGATCCTCTCCAGTTTCCTCAGGTTGGATGATGAAAGTTGGTGGGCAGACATTTTCAAGTCTCTCCAGAGATGCTCAATTGGGTTTAGGTCAAGGCTGGTGAATAGTCCCAGGGTTGTTCTGAAGCCACTGCTTTGTTATTTTAGCTGTGTGCTTAGGGTCATTGTCTTGTTGGAAGAAGAACTTTCAGCCCAGTCTGAGGTCCAGAACACTCTGGAAGAGGTTTTCATCCAGGATATCTCTTTACTTGGCCGTGTTCATCTTTCCTTCAATTGCAACCAGTTGTCCTGTCCCTGCAGCTGAAAAACACCCCCATAGCATGATGCTGCCACCACCATGTTTCACTGTTGGGATTGTATTGGCCAGGTGATGAGTAATAACCTGGCCAATCCTATTTCTCATAGTGTGGGAGACTTTCATGTGTTTTTTTGAAAACTGTATGCGGCTTTCATATGTCTTGCACTGAGGCGAGGCTTCCGTCGGCACACTCTGCCATAAAGCCCCGACTGGTGGAGGGCTGCAGTGATAATTGACTTTGTGGAACATTCTCCCATCTCCCTACTGCATCTCTGGAGCTCAGCCACAAGGATCTTGGGGTACTTCTTTACCTCTCTCACCAAGGCTCTTCTCCCATGATTGCTTAGTTTGGCTGGACGACCAGGTCGAGGAAGAGTTGTGGTCGTCCCAAACTTCTTCCATTTTAGGATTCAGGAGACCACTGTGCTCTAAGGAACCTTGAGTGCTGTGGAAATTCTTTTGTAGCCTTGGCCAGATCTGTGCCTTGCCACAATTCTGTCTCTGAGTTCCTTATACATCATGTGCTCTGACATGCACTGTGAGCTGTGAGGTCTTATATAGACAGGTGTGTGCCTCTCCTAATTAAGTCCAAGCAGTTTAATTAAACACAGCTGGAGGCCAATGAAGGAGTAGAACCATCTCAAGGAGGATAAGAAGGAAATGGACTGCATGGGAGTTAAATATGAGTGTCACAGCAAAGGGTCTGAATACTTATGACCATGTGATAGATGAGTTTTTCTTGTTTAAACAATTTGCAAAAATATCTACATTTCTGTTTTTTTTCTTTCAAGATGGGGTGCAGAGTGTACATTAATGAGCAAAAAAAATTAACTTTTTGGATCTTACCAAATGTCTCCAATGAAGCAAAGAGTGAAACATTTAAAGGTGTCTGAATACTTTCCGTACCCACTGTATATACATATAATGGTTACTAATCCTAAAACACCACAGACTGAAGTGGGCATACATGATTTTAATGTGTCCACATACAATACCGTTCAGATTGTTTCCTTTTGGTAACGACATGCAGTAATAATTTGATGCAGATCAGAAACCTTGTGACCACATAAAAAGGAGGAGGGGGTCTGTTTCATTTGGGAAGACTTGTACTTGTACAAAATATGTCTATCCAGTAATACAGCCAGTAACCTGAATGGCTAATCGAAGCAAGTAAATGTGTCAAAAAGCTTCTTTTGTAATGATTATTGACATGAGGCCGTATTGCAACCTACAATAGCATGAAGTTAAATTATTGGCCCTACATTTTCCCTGTCTTTCTTATTGCTTTTTTTAACCAATACACTGCAAAATGCAGTAGTGCAAAAAAAAGCTAAATAAATATGGCTTACACAAAAAGTACTAGTGTTCTATTTCTCCAACATACCAATAAATTGTGTAAGCTCCCAGCCCCACCTGCAGAACATGGCTTGTTTACATGCATCTCAATAGACACAGAGGTACATAAGAAGGTCTATATATGCATCTTTCCAACATGGATTAGATCTATACAAATAATCAATGATCTCTACCGATCACTGACTAAATTTTGACAGAAAATTTTAGAGAATAAGTGAACATTCATAGCTTTGTTATTTTTTTTATTTGCTTATCTGTTCTTGTTGAATCCCTTTTGATCTGATGAAAAGTCAGAATAAGGTTGTTTCCAATCAGGGTTGCACCTATCCTTTCCCCTAGCCGAGGTTAAAAGTGAAATGCACCCCCCACACACATATTGCAGGTTGCCAATGAGAAAATTTTCCATGCCAAAAATTGATTCTACACATGTGAATAGGATTTACAGCAACAATATGATCAATATGATCTCTTACAGGAGAATAGAAGTAAAAAGTGACCCAGGCTCTGTCTGTATTTCACGCAGATTCTAACTTCAAATGCTCATCTAAAACCAAGAGTAAAACCATCCCCATTGACCTCAATAGAAAATGCATGTTGTAGTTCATACAATGGATAATTTGTCAGTTGGTTTTTAAGAGTAAAAAAAATTTAGAACATGTTCATTTTTCTGTCGTATTCCATGGGCAGTTTCGTGTGCCAAAAGAAAACATACAAAGGTTTTGGACGCGGATCCATGTCCAGAAGCCCACAGACTTGTTTTCGGACTGTAAGGGCATGTTCACATAGTGTTTTTCAATCCGAAAAACATATCCAACAGTGTAAAACGTATCCAAACACATACCCAAAGTGTGATATGTGTTTAGATACATTTTCTGTGCAGCAGAAACGCACCCTATAGTTTTAAATAGGATTTGTGATGTGTCAAACAGATCAGGAATTGACATGTCAATTCTTCAACTGGATCCATTAAACGCATCCGTCTGAATGACTGTATATGTTTGGGTTTTTTTTGCAGAAAAGCCACAGTATAATACATGGGGAGATTGCACAAATGCAAAAATTCCGGTAAGACAACCACTCACACACCTTCTATACATGAGGGGGGTGGTTGCTGGTATTATAATTGCATATAGATAAGGCAATACTGGTGTGAACAGGTAGCAATTCAATGTGCAGTTTATCATATAATTGTCCCCCTAGTGGAGGGGTTTGTGAGCTACTGCTCAGCAATTACCTGCACCTGTTTATCTTTCCCAAGTAAACGGGAGCCTGTGTTGCCTCCTACTGGGTTCAGTCTCTAGCCCAGCCACGGAGCTGTAAGTAAGTATGGCCTTTGTATTTTTTTTTGTGCCATATTTAGTGGCATCATCTTTGAGATTAGATACTCAGATAATACACAGTGTGTAGAACAAGAGAAGTGGTACTCTGTAGTGTCCATACATACAGAAAAAAAGCAGATACTGAGTTTTACACTAAGCATCCAGTGTTAGAGAAGTGGTACTGTGCAGTGTATCTACATACAGAATAAAAGCAGATAGTGAGTCTCACACCCGGCATACAGAGCTAAAGTGGTACTGTGCAGTTTCCCCTACATACAGAATAAAAGCAGATAGAAAGTCAGCATACAGAACTAGAGTAGTTGTACTGTGCAGTGTCTAAAAGCAGATAAAGCTAGAGAAGTGGTACTGTGCCGTGACTATATATACACAATAAATGCAGATAGTGAGTCTTACACCCAGCATACAAAGCTAGGGAAGTGGTACATACTGTGTAGTGTCCCTACATACAGAATTAAAGTAGATAGTAAGTACATACAGAAAAAAAGCAGATACTGAGCCTTACACTAAGCATCCACAGCTAGAGAAGTGGTACTGTGCAGTGTCCATATATACAAGATAAAAGAAGATAGTGAGTCTTACACCCAGCATACAGAACTAGAGAAGTGGTACTGTACAGTGTCTAAAAGCAGATGAGTCTTACAGCCAACATATACAGCTAGAGAAGTGGTACTGTGCAGTGTCCATATATACAGGACAAAAGCAAAAAGTCAGCATACACAAATAGAGAAGTGGTACTGTACAGTGTCTAAGATACTGAGTCTTACAGTCAGCATACAAAGCTAGAGAAGTGGTACTGTGCAATGACTATATATACAGAATAAAAGTAGATACTGAGTCTTACATCCAGTATACAGAACTAGGGAAGTAGTACTGTGCCATGAGCATATATACAGAATAAAAGTAGGTACTGAGTCTTGCACCCAGTATACAGAACTTGAGAAGTAGTACTGTGCAGTTTCCATATATACAGAATAAAAGTAGGTACTGAGTCTTACACCCAGTAAACAGAACTAGAGAAGTAGTACTGTACAGTTTCCATATATGCAGAATAAAAGCAGATACTGAGTCTTACACCCAACATACAGAACTACAGAAGTGGTATTGTGCAGTGTCCATATAAGGCTGGGTTCACATCTATACTTGTGTTGGTGCTGCACGTATACATCTGAATACCAGCATATAGGGATTCGGACATATACTATGGTGTAGCATAGCCCTCAATAGGCTAAATGTAGTCTATTTGTGAGTACATTTGGTCACTTTACAGCAGTATCTGAAAAATACAGTAGTAGTCTATTGTATCATATGAAAGAATAAAGGAAACTGCAGTAAATCAGACCATATGTAGTCATAATGCAAATTTAGTGCTTTATGTCTTTATAGGTTTTTGCTGATATTCAGATGTAAACATACAGTTGAAAATGCAACATGTGAAACCAGAATGAAGGGAAAATCTGCAAGAAATCCACAGTTTATCCGCAACATAAATTGACATGCTGTGGATTTAAAATGTGTACAGAGATGTGTAGGACTGGCGTCTACATTGTCTCCCACTGCCGTCCTCATTAAGCCAAGCCGAAGGTTACGTCTACATGGCACTGTTTTATGGTCGGATTTTTAAGCGGAGTCAGTATCTAGAATTTGCAAAAATCCAACTGTAAACTGTCCCTATAGCCCTCAATAGATAATCCAAGCTGTAGTCTACACAGCATGGATTTTCTGAGGTCAGATCTCAAATCTGATCTAAAAACTTAGAACATGTTCTATAATCCGTGGGAAAATGGCAGAGTATAATATTGTTCAATGTGGGCCGGCCCGAAACTGACCGCAAAATCCGCGCAAAAAATGCAGTAAAAACTAAAAATGATTGTAAAATACTAGTCGGATTCTATAAGAGAATCCGACTGTATTTTACTTTTGCCTTGTAGATGTAGCCTGAGGCAAAAGGATTATGTTTCTAAGGGTATGTTCACACGGTGTATTGCGGCGCAATACGCCAGGTGCTTTGGAAGCACTCGCTGATCAGCGCGTATTTCCAAAGCAAGGGGGGGGGGGCAGCAGCCCGCCGGCCCCATTGACATGCATTGTTTGCGGTGCGTAATCGCCGCAAACAATTGACATGTCAATTCTCCCCGATCGTATTGTAGGTGCGGGGGGGACGACGCATAATCCATAGCTCTATATTAGACCTATTGACTACTGTAATTGCGGCGCGCATTTTGCGGCGTATAAAGCGCAATATGCGGCAAAATTTGCGCCCAAATAAGCCGTGTGAACATACCCTAAGGGTGCTTTCACACACAGGGCGACATGTATGAAGGGGCTTTACGCCAGTTTTCTGGCGTACACTGCGCCTCCCAGCCCGAATCCCGCTGTCGGACGCAGCGTTCGGCACTTTCGCCTGCGGCCCGCATGAAGGGGCGGGCATTGGGCGGGCAGTGGGCGAGGTGGGGCGCGGTGTAGGCGTTCCGGGGCGGGACGCGGCGCGCTTGTATAGTCCGAGGCATGTACCATCGCGGCTCGCCAAATCGCGGCGCTCGGCAGCTCCGACAAGCAGACCTGGTTTTTTTTGGTCTAAATCCTCCGGCCAAGGCGAAGTGAAGCAGGATCGGAACATGTGAGGAAGCGGATCGAAGGGTCGCGACAGAAGTCTCGGCGCTCCGCTCGTGCAGCAGGAGTGTGATTCCGAAAAAATCCTTTTTTAGGCGGAAAACACGTGTCAGAAAAGAGTGAATGTACAAAATTTCACATAATAAAAAAAAAAAAACATTTTCCCAAACTCTAGAACGGCACAATATCAAGAAATATGATATTGGAAATTGCGGGCAATTACAGTAATTCAAATTCTGAAAAACCCATTTCATTGGTCGGCATAAACCAGCCAATCAGAGTAGGAGCGAAAAAAGTCCCATTCTATCCTATGGAGGAGTTTGGACCAATCAGAATTCCACGGCGGGACAGTTCAAAATACAGTAAAAAGACAGAAAAGAGCTGATTGGCTGAGCTAGCGGGGGCTTGGCTATCCCAGCCAATCAGAGAGCGAGCTACTTCTCCCATTATAGTCTATGGAGAGATGGGCGCTCTGAAATCTCGGCGCTCAGCGCCGTGCGGCATGAAGTGTTAATAAAAAAAATAAATTTTTATTAAGTCTAATTACATGATCAGATAAAGAGCAGAACAATTGTATAAAAATAAAGCAGTTAAAAACCCGAACAACGCGTTTGTCGCCGGGGACCGGCGCTACATAGGGAATTGCCATAGAGAGAATTGCCGGGAAATACAGTAATTCAATTGTTTAAGCTATTCTCATTGGTCGGCATAAACCAGCCAATCAGAATAGGAGCGACAATGTCCCATTCTATCCTATGGAGGAGAATTGACCAATCAGAATAGGAGCGACAAAGCCCATTCTAGCCTATGGAGAAAAAATGGGACCAATTCATATTCAAAGGCGGGACAGTTCAAAATACAGTAAAAAGGCAGAAGCGAGCTGATTGGTTGAAGCAGCGGGGGCTCGTCCAGCTTAGCCAATCAGAGCGCGAGCTACTTTCTCATAGAGTTCTATGGGGAAAAGAAATTCTGAGCGCGCTCTGTGATTGGCTAATTTCAAAGAGCCGCCGTAATTTGGACCAATGGGAGAGCCCAGCGACGCTCCTATGGGTTTTGTAATGCAATCTGAAATCAAACTGTATATGGCCGAAATCACACTACACAAGTTGTCACGATGTGTATATAAAAGGAATCCTAATATGTGGCTAACGAAAAAAAAAAAATTAATTCCCTAAAATCATGTTTTTTTCTTTATTTTTGATGCACCCATACTATTGATCCTTGGCTAACGAAAATAAAGAAGTAAACATGATTTTAGGGAATTAATATTTTTTTTTTCGTTAGCCACATATTAGGATTCCTTTTATATACACATCGTGACAACTTGTGTAGTGTTATAATGTGATTTCGGCCATGTCCCCGCACTTCGCCTCATACGCTGGCGAGGCGCGGCGGACTTTACATGATATGTATGAGCGCCGCCCGGCCGCGACATAAATCAGGCGCAGATTCCGCCGGAAAACTGGCGGAAAATGGCGCCTCGACCCGGCGGGATTCATACATGTGGCCCACAGTGTTTTGTGGTGCATTTTTTTATGCTTTTTTTTCTGCACAAGAAACACATACAAAAAAGCATTAAAAAAACTCTGTGTGATAGCACCCTTAGGAAAGGAATATGCTTTAAAAACACTGTGGCACCCCACAGCAGTAACTTTCAATCAGCTTAATAAGCAGCCACATGGATTTGTAGGTGAAGTCACATAATTAAAGTTGGATTCGCTTATTGCGTTTTTGTGGTGTTTTCAAATGCATCAAAAAATACATGCATTTTCAAAAGCCTAAAGGTGCTTTCACACAGCACAGTTTTGGTGCAGTTTTAACTGCACTCCAATTAAACTGCCTTTATTACCAGCAAGCTTCTTTCAGTTGTCTAAATTGTTCAGAAAGGTGTTTCAAGTAAGTAACCAATTACTGTGTGTGAAGTCTTGTGAATTAGGCCATGTTCACACGGCTTAAAATGGGCCGTATTTCGGTCCGTAATTACGTGCCGGAGTGCGCAAATTACGGGCTGAAAACGGCCCAGTCATTACGGTAATCCACAGTTCTCATAGAGAACTATGGATTACTTCTCCTCTCCCTGCTCGGCGAATCCGCCAGGCGGGGAGATAAGTAACATGTGAATTACCAGCGGCGTATACCGGCGTGTGCCGGCCCCCCGCTCCCGCCCCCGGCCACACGGCATAATTGCGGGGTGTAATTACGTCCCGCAGTTAAGCCGTGTGAACATAGCCTTACAGACACACTAATTGATTACTCACTTTTCAAACAGTTTAGATAAGTGAAAGAAGCTTACTGGTAATAAAGGCAGTTTAATTGGCGCGCAGTAAAAACTGCACCAAAACTGCGCTGTGTGAAAGCACCCTAAGGTTGAGTTCTTACATTACAGTTGAAAAATGCAACAGAAATGCAACAAAAACACAAGACAAACACAAAACCACTTGCATTAATAACAAAACACATGCGTTTTTTAGTTGCTTGCATTTTTGATACAGTTGAAAAACACAACAAAAGCACAGCGTGAGAACCCAGCCCAACAATTAATGTTTATCAGTGATCACTTTGGGTAAATTCACACAACGGGTTTTCAGGGCTGACAGTGTCAGTGCCAGCACGGAATTTCAATGGGGAAACAACACTTAGGGCGACATCTATGATTTTTGGCGATGACAGGCCAGTTCTAAATAGCTTTAAGCCAGTGTACAATGTGCCAGAATGTATGAACTTGTTCCTCTGCAGGTCACACATACAGGGCAGTGTAGAGCCAATACCACAAGTCTGGCTCAGGCACCACCTTTACACTGGTCTGTTCTTCTGCAGGTTCATACATACAGGGCAGTGTAGAGCCAATATCATAAGTCTGGCTCAGGCACCACCTTTACCCTGGTCTGGCTGTTCTTCTGCAGGTCATACATACAGGGCAGTGTAGAGCCAATACCACAAGTCTGGCTCAAGCACCACCTTTACCCTGGTCTGGCTGTTCTTCTGCAGGTCATACATACAGGGCAGTGTAGAGCCAATACCCCAAGTCTGGCTCAGGCACCACCTTTACCCTGGTCTGGCTGTTCTTCTGCAGGTCATACCATACAGGGCAGTGTAGAGCCAATACCAAAGTCTGGCTCAGCCACCACCTTTACCCTGGTCTGGCTGTTCTTCTGCAGGTCACACATACTAGGGCAGTGTAGTGCCAATACCACAAGTCTGGCTCAGCCACCACCTTTACCCTGGTCTGGCTATTCTTATGCAGGTCATACATACAGGGCAGTGTAGAGCCAATACCACAAGTCTGGCTCAGGCACCACCTTTACCCTGGTCTGGATGTTCTTCTGCAGGTCATACATACAGGGCAGTGTGAAACCAATACCACAAGTCTGGCTCAGGCACCACCTTTACCCTCGTCTGGCTGTTCTACTGCAGTACATAAAAACAGGGCAGTGTAGAGCCAATACCACAAGTCTTGCTCAGGCACCACCTTTACCCTGGTCTGGCTGTTCTTCTGCAGGTCATACATACAGGGCAGTGTAGAGACAATACCACAAGTCTGGCTCAGGCACCACCTTTACCCTGGTCTGGCTGTTCTTCTGCAGGTCATACATACAGGGCAGTGTAGAGCCAATACCACAAGTCTGGCTCAGGCACCCTCATTACCCAGGTCTGGCTGTTCTACTGCAGGTCATACATATAGGGCAGTGTAGAGCCAATACCACAAGTCTGGCTCAGGCACCACCTTTACCCTGGTCTGGCTGTTCTACTGCAGGTCATACATATAGGGCAGTATATAGCCAACACGACAAGTCTGGCTCAAGCACCACCTTTACCCTGGTCTGGCTGTTCTTCTGCAGGTCATACATAGAGGGCAGTGTAGAACCAATATGACAGGTCTGGCTCAGGCACCACATTTACCCTGGTCTGGCTGTTCTTCTGCAGGTCATATATACAGGGCAGTGTAGTGGCAATACGACAAGTCTGACTCAGGCACCACCTTTACCCTGCTCTGGCTGTTCTTCTGCAGGTCATACATACAGGGCAGTGTAGAGACCTGTATGTCTGGCTCAGGCACCACCTTTACCCTGGTCTTGCTGTTCTTCTGCAGGTCATACATACAGGCGCAGTGTAGTGCCAATACGACAAGTCTGGCTCAGGCACCACCTTTACCCTGCTCTGGCTGTTCTTCTGCAGTTCATACATACATGCGCCGTCTAGTTCCATTACGACAAGTCTGGCTCTGGCACCACCTTTACCCTGGTCTGGCTGTTCTTCTGCTGGTCACACATACAGGGCAGTGTAGTGCCAATACCACAAGTCTGACTCAGGCACCACCTTTACCCTGGTCTGGCTGCTCTTCTGCAGGTCATACATACAGGCGCAGTGTAGTGCCAATATGACAAGTCTGGCTCAGGCACCACCTTTACCCTGGTCTGGCTGTTCTAACAGCTAGGTTTGGAATCAAACATTCATTATTTCTACCAATGTGATGCGAAATGCCACCAGAACACCCCAAATCTTTGGTGCATTACAAAGTGTTGGTGATGGTGCTGGTGGGGACATGCCCTAAATTTGTGCACTGTGCTTTTGTTTACGTAGTAAGGCTAAGTTCATACATTGCATTACTAAATGTGTTATTGTTTAGTTTTTTAACTGCATCAAAAACGCTTGTAGAAAACCTGTGAGCTTATAAAATGCAACAAAAATTCATGTAATTTTCAAAGCGCAGGTGGTTTTGTTACATAACTAATTCTGAACACAAGTGAAATTTAGGTTGATTAAATTTTGATGCAGTTAAAAAATACAATGGAGCACATTTATCAAGGCAGATGCACCAGAATTCTGACACAATTTGCAGCAAAAATAATGCTCTACATGCCTTACACCACATTTATGATGTCTTTAGACAGTTTCTAGACCATTCTGTGCATACACATCAGTATAGCAGGTGTTTTATAGTAAAATGACCATGCTGATTGGCTGAGTCCTCCCAACCGATCACAATGCCGCAGATCTGTATTGCTTGTAGCATTGTATGTTTAGTTTGGTTTAAAGTTAGAATAGCTGAAAAAAAACATTGATTGATTAAAGTATTGTATTCTGAGGACATTGCAGCTTGAGGCACCACAGTGCACCAACCTAGATTTGCAAATTTATCAAGAATGGCTGATTGTGTTACTGTGTGTTATATATCAGAACATGTGGCTTACATCATAGAGATGTGCAGTTTGAAGCTCATGGTGCAAATTAGATACTTGTGCTCTAATCAGCAATGACATTATGGGCCACATGTATGAAAGCTGTCTAGGTCTAAAACTCTTTGTTGCCCATAGCAACCAATCAGAGCTCATAGCAACCAATCAGAGCGCCCCTTTCATTTCAAATAGTGCTCTGGAAAAATGAAAGGAGGGCTTTGATTGGTTGCTATGGGCAACAAAGAGTTTTAGACCTAGACAGTTTAGACAGTTTTCATATATGTGGCCCTATGTGTCAATGTCTTGACAGTGGATAAAATAAATTAATTAAAGACTGTGGCAATACCTCACAAATGAACCATTTTATGGTACTGATAGTTTCTTGTGCTGCAAGAGAGCTTACAGACAATCGAACTTGTGCTGCCATGTTGTCATATTTTACCGTATACAGAGGGAATATGTTACCCTAAAGCCAAACAAATAACTTACCGTCATTAATGTTTGGTTATCCTTTGGGTCACACGGTGTATTTGCAGGGCGTATTTACGCCCCGCAATTACGCCGTGTGGCCGGTGCGGGAGCGGGTGGCCGGCACCTCGTCGGCCCATAGACATGCATTACCAGCCGTGCGTATACGCCGCTAGTAATTCTCATGTCAATTATCTCCCCGCCTGGCGGATTCGCCGAGCAGGGAGAGGAGATGTAATCCATAGTTCTCAAAGAGAACTGTGGATTACCGTAAAGACTGGGACGTATTCCAGCCGTAATTTGCGCACTCCGGCGCGTAATTACGGACTGAAATACGTCCAGTTTTAAGCCGTGTGAACATAGCCTAAAACTTCCAAGAAGCATAACTGTACATATGGCTGGAAGAGGCAGAGACATTAGCATCAAAGTCAGGAGCCTCGTATTTAGGCAATTTAGTTTAAGCAAAGTAAATGTATTGAAAGTGAGCGGTAGTGTGTATACAACAATTTGCATGTTTGTGCCACCAGAGTACATGCAGCAAGGAAAAGAGCTTTCTCTGCTTTATATTGTGTTAAAGAAGGATCTGGTTAAGAGTGTTGAACGATCCAACTCAACTCGGGATTATGAGTTAATAAAGGGGTTGTCTAGTTGAATAAAATTGAACTTTAAGAGGTTTTCTCACTACAATGTTTAGCTTTCAACATGTAGGGAAAGGTAAATGGAGACGGTTACTAAATACATTGCTCTTTTGATATTGCCCGGGTCAGGAAATAACAGAGATTTTATCTGCTTTGAGTGCTCACAAATGTCTCAAGGTTACCCTCCATATATCCCTTCCTGATTAGACAAAGAGCAAGAAGTGAAGCCACTATGGTCAGAGGGAGCAGAGTCTTTGGATTAGATTGTTTGCCTTTGATAAGAACTTGTTTTCTCTCCTTGGACCTCTGTCGTTTTATTTACTACAGTGTTTTTATGTCACTGTAACACTCAGCTACTTATAGAGAAGCTAAATATGCTAATCACTCACAGAGCCACCCACAGGCTGAACAGGCAGTGTTACTTTGAAGCTGCATGTGACTGTGAAAAAGCATGGTGAGAAGACCCCATTAAATGTACCCAAGATGGAGGAAAAAAGGTGATACTTACCTTCTGGTCCCCCACTGCTACAGCTTCCCAGGATCCACTCCACTTCACTTCTTGGGTTCTCTCCTGACACACAAAAGAGATGCTTGTGCTCCATAGCAGTTCCTGAGGAGCTACGGAGTTGTAGCAACAGGGGATCCGGAGGTAAGGACGGCTTGTTTTTCCTTTTTCCCCATCAAGTCAGCATTTAAAGAGGTGTTCCTTGATAAACTTTAATGGCATATCAATAGGATAGGTATAGGTCCCACCTTTGGGACTTGCACTTATCTTGGGAAGGAGCCCACGAAAGCTTTGCCTACAAACGGAGAGACAATTGCGCTTGCGCATGAATCACCTGCTCACCTGTAATTTTGTTTTTGTAAATTTGTGCTTTCTTGTTGCATGTTTTATAATCCTGCTTGGACGACCATGAGCAGCATCCTCTTCCACAGCAGGAAAGTGCTTGATGTTTTTTACAGACTCCTGTTATACAGTGACAGCCTAAGTCTGTGGAGCTGGCGCCTATAATAACCAATGACCACTTCCAAGGTCGGAAAGCGTTTATTAGATATTATTCGCCCAGTTTGTGGCAGGAACCTGTACTAACCAATAAGTCCTTTCATCTGCAGCAATTTAAAGTATTAATTTATATAATTTTATAATTTTACTAATAGGCCAAAATTAGTTGAATGCCTCCTCCTAGTGTCAGAGTGTCCCCCTATTTATGATAGTGCCAGCAGTGTGTCCTTGTGAACCACTTGGCATCACGTACATTTAGATTATATTCAAACATAGGGGAAATGCACAGAGGAATAGAGTAGCAACAAAGTGGACGAGATAGATTTGAACAGATCTCATCTATATGCAGATACATTTTCCATGCAGAATTTACTGTAGATTTTCCTATCAACTATAAAAAGGAATCAAAATCTGTAACAAAATCCAATCCTTGTGGATATTGCTGCAGTAAAATATGAAAATCCAGAACAATTATCTGTTTTCTACAGGAAAATCTGTAATAAATTCCATAATTCTGCTATATGTCAGATGAAAGATCACGCACATCTTGGCCATTTAATCCCTTAGATGTTGCAGCTAAAATGTTGAGCTTTTTAGAAACAGTTTTTGAATCCAAAACCAGGAATATACTATATTAAAGGGGTTTTCTCGCCATAATGATTAGCTTAACATGTAGGGAAAGGTAAATGGTTCAAGACATAAAAGAGATTTTATCTACTGCTAGTGTAGACAAGCTTCTCTAGGTTACCGACCACCTCTCTCTGATCACTCCTTGCTCTGATTGCTCTAAGCAGCTTTGTCAAAAGATGAGTCACTCCCTGCTGAGTGTTATCAGTAGCACAGGAGCTTAATTAAGTTAATGACTAGATCAATTAGGATTACCAAAATTATTTATATTCACCAAATGCCAGGATAATGAGGGAGAGAATTTTTAAGGCATTTTTATTACTTTCTGCAAAGTCAAAAGTTTACATACACTAGGATTACTATGTGGACTTGCACATGTCTGGTTCATCCTTGGGTGCAATTTCCAGATACCTGAAGGAGCCTCGTTCATCTGTACAAACAACTTTATGCAAGTACAAACAAGATGGGAATGTCCAGTCATCATACCACTCAGGAAGGGGATGGATTCTGTATCTCAGAGATGAATGTGCTTTGATCCGACGTGTATATCAACCCAAGAACAAAAGCAAAAGACCTTGTGAAGATGCTGGCGGAAGCTGGTAGGATTGTGTAATTATTCACAGTGCAACGAGTACTGTATCAATATGGGCTGAAAGATCACTCTGCCAAGATGAAGCCATCACTCCAAAAGAAACATATAAAAGCCAGATTAGTGTTTGCAAGTACACACAAGAACCAAGACCTACATTTTTGGAGACATGTCCTGTGGTCTGAGGGAAGTAAAATTGAACTGTTTGGCCAAAATGACCATTGTTACTTATGGAGGAAAAAGGTAAAAGCTTGGAAGCCTAAGAACACCATCCCAACTGTGAAACACGGGGGTGGCAGCATCATGTTGTGGGGTTGTTTTGCTGCAGGAGGGACTGGTGCACTTCACAAAATATGTAGCATCATGAGGAAAGAAGATTATGTGGCAATACTGAAGCAACATCTCAAGATTTCAGCCAGGAAGTTAAAGCTTGGGCGGAAATGGGTCCTCCAAATGAACAATGACCCAAAACATACTGCCAAACTGGTTACAAAGTAGCTTAAGAATAACCAAGCCAATGTTTTGGAGTGGCCATCACAAAGCCCTGATCTCAATCCTATTGAAAATGTATGGCAAAGCTGAAACGGCAGGTGCGAGCAAGGCAACCTACAAACATGTCTCAGTTACACCAGTTCTGTCTGGAGGAATGGGCCAAAATTCCTAACAACTATTGTGAGAAGCTTGTGGAAGGATCCAAAACGTTTGACCCAAGTCCTACAGTTTAAGGGCAATGCTACCAAATACTAATGAAATGTTTGTAAACTTTTGACATTGCAGAAAGTAAAAAAAAATGCCTTAAAAATTCTCTCTAAAAATTCATTATTCTGGAATTTGGCAACTATAAATAATTTTGGTTCCTAATTGACCTAAAACAAAAAACCTATTTTGATTTCATGTCAGATAGTGAGAAAAAAATGCATATGTGTCTTTTTATATAGTGTATGGAAACTTCTGGTTTCGACTGTATGTTTTTTTTAGCAAAATAAACAGAATTTCATAAGTTCAATAAAAAGTCTTTCAGCATGTAACGAGGTCAGTTCTGGCATTAGCTCACAGACAGTATTTTGGCACAAACATTGTTGAACTCTATTAATGAGAAGCACCGCTGCAACATTTTTGCAGCATGTTTTACTAGGGTATGCTTTAATTAGATACAGGTTTAAGGGTATGTTCACTTGGCGTATCTCGGAGCGTACAGGTATGCACCGTAATACACCTTCATTAGCGCTGTTGAAAGTACGTGTATCCTTTCTATTTGTTGCTATAAGCTCCCAAAAGAAGTGACAGGTCACTTTTTTCTACAGACATACATTATGTGCCGAGAAATTGCTGTAAAACGGGCCTTAATAACACCATGCAACTTTCATTTCCTAAATTGTTTTGAAAAGTATTACAAATGAGAGATCAGTTGTTGTGTTTAGGCTCAGTTCATACATTGCTTTTTAAATTTCTTTTTATTTTTGTTGCAATTTTTAACTACATTAAAAACACATGCAGTAAAAACACATACATATTTGTAGAATGCAAATGTTTTTAAAATTAGCTTAAATTTGCTACACAGGTAACATTTGGTTTAATTGAAAAAACACCTGCTTTTTTATTGCTATATGCATTTTTGATGCATTTAAGAAATGCAACATGTGAACCCAGTCTTATAGTCTTGTGGACAATGAAAATATAAAAGCTGGGATTTAAATGGCTACAATGTGCACCTGTTTTACTTTTTATATCAACTGTAAGGGTTTTTGTGCTTACTCTATATATACACGTGGCCTCCAGGTAATCTCCCCAATTACAAAAAACTTTTTAGGGAACAAATAAATTTATACGAATATAAAAAAAGGAATCAGAACTTAGAAGGAATTATTGGGACTATGTTTCAGACAGAAACTAAATATAAGATAATTCACTAAAAGAGTTTTCTCACAACAATGATTAACTTTTAACATGTATGGAAAGGGAAATAAAGACTGTTAACAAATATATTGCTGTTTTGATGTTGCTTTATTCAGCAGATAAAGGAGATTGTATCTACTGCTAGTGTACACAAGTTTCTCAAAGTTATCAACCACCTCTCCCTGTTCTTTCTCTTATTTGATCGATCCAAGCTGACGTCAGTCAGTCTGAGCATGGTGAGTTGAGTTACTCCTTGCTGAGTCTTATCAGTAGCACAGAAGCTTGTTTTCCTAACTTAATGGCAAGATCTTAGATCTCTGTACCCTTGTTCACTACAGATTATAAATCTCCTGCAGTCATGTCACTGAAACAGGAATAGCTAGGAACAGCAAAGTTGATATGTCACCCATAGCCCAACCAGGAAGTGTAAGTATGAAACTGCCTGTGGCTCTTTCAAACAGCATGGTGAGAAAACCCCTTTAATATTAGATTGGTTGGAATCCAATTTCTGACAACCCCACGAGTCAGCTGGTTGAAAGGGTCATAGTGCTTCAGTGGCCTTTTGATTATCAGGCACAGCTCTGTACATTTTGTAAGGACTGTTCCTGGACTTTCAAAATGAGACACAGTAACTACAAAACGTACAGAGCTGTGTCTGGTAAACAATAAAGAGGCTATAGCGCTCACAACTGATCGTGGGAGCGGCCAAGTTGGGCCAACTCCCAATCTGATCCTGATGACTTATCCTAAGAGTAGGCCATCACTATTAATGTCCTGGAAAACCCTCTTTCAAACAAAAAGATTGAACTACTCCACCAGTTTTCCATTACCTTTGACATCCAAATTACACATATTTGCTACAAAACTCTACCGATTTAGAAATATATATCGCAGCTATATAAAAAATTGTAATTCAAATTCAAAAAACAGTGGCACATCATGGACTAAAGAAACTATCAAAAAGGACATAGGAACTTTGGAAAAAGCATTACTGCTAACTAGGATATATGGAAAAAAATGAGGTTCTTTGTTCACACTTCTGGCCAGAACTGCTTAAGCCCACTTCCGAAACTTCACCGGGACCTCAGGCAAGTGGGTCCTACGCTAACGTTACCTCTATTGGGTCCTATTCAGACCAGCACACTTCAGGGAGCGAAGAGACCTGCTTCAAAGCACACCCGCACTGATTTAAACCTGAGAAAGTGGGTGGAGTACAAAAACAAAAATGGAGTCAGCCACCACTCCCTTACATAATGTCAAAAAAAAAAACGTTTGGTTTTGCACATGAAAAAACTTTGTTTAAAAAAAGCACAAATGCACACTGGTGTGGCAACAATACATATAGTCATTCAAATTCAAAAAACAGTGGCACATCATGGACTAAAGAAACTATCAAAAAAGGACATAGGAACTTTGGAAAAAGCATTACTGCTAACTAGGATATATGGAAAAAATGAGGTTCTTAGTTCACACTTCTGGCCAGAACTGCTTAAGCCCACTTCCGAAACTTCACCGGGACCTCAGGCAAGTGGGTCCTACGCTAACGTTACCTCTATTGGGTCCTATTCAGACCAGCACACTTCAGGGAGCGAAGAGACCTGCTTCAAAGCACACTGCACTGATTTAAAACCTGAGAAAGTGGGTGGAGTACAAAAAACCAAAATGGAGTCAGCCACCACTCCTTACATAATGTCAAAAAAAAAAACGTTTGGTTTTGCACATGAAAAAAACTTTGTTTAAAAAAAGCACAAATGCACACTGGTGTGGCAAAAATACATATAGTCATTCAAATTCAAAAAACAGTGGCACATCATGGACTAAAGAAACTATCAAAAAGGACATAGGAACTTTGGAAAAAGCATTACGCTAACTAGGATATATGGAAAAAAATGAGGTTCTTTGTTCACACTTCTGGCCAGAACTGCTTAAGCCCACTTCCGAAACTTCACCGGGACCTCAGGCAAGTGGGTCCTACGCTAACGTTACCTCTATTGGGTCCTATTCAGACCAGCACACTCAGGGAGCGAAGAGACCTGCTTCAAAGCACACTGCACTGATTTAAAACCTGAGAAAGTGGGTGGAGTACAAAAACCAAAATGGAGTCAGCCACCACTCCCTTTTCATAATGTCAAAAAAAACGTTTGGTTTTGCACATGAAAAAACTTTGTTTAAAAAAAGCACAAATGCACACTGGTGTGGCAAAAATACATATAGTCATTCAAATTCAAAAAACAGTGGCACATCATGGACTAAAGAAACTATCAAAAAGGACATAGGAACTTTGGAAAAAGCATTACTGCTAACTAGGATATATGGAAAAAAATGAGGTTCTTTGTTCACACTTCTGGCCAGAACTGCTTAAGCCCACTTCCGAAACTTCACCGGGACCTCAGGCAAGTGGGTCCTACGCTAACGTTACCTCTATTGGGTCCTATTCAGACCAGCACACTTCAGGGAGCGAAGAGACCTGCTTCAAAGCACACTGCACTGATTTAAAACCTGAGAAAGTGGGTGGAGTACAAAAACCAAAATGGAGTCAGCCACCACTCCCTTACATAATGTCAAAAAAAAAACGTTTGGTTTTGCACATGAAAAAACTTTGTTTAAAAAAAGCACAAATGCACACTGGTGTGGCAACAATACATATAGTCATTCAAAATTCAAAAAACAGTGGCACATCATGGACTAAAGAAACTATCAAAAAGGACATAGGAACTTTGGAAAAAGCATTACTGCTAACTAGGATATATGGAAAAAAATGAGGTTCTTTGTTCACACTTCTGGCCAGAACTGCTTAAGCCCACTTCCGAAACTTCACCGGGACCTCAGGCAAGTGGGTCCTACGCTAACGTTACCTCTATTGGGTCCTATTCAGACCACACACTTCAGGGAGCGAAGAGACCTGCTTCAAAGCACACTGCACTGATTTAAAACCTGAGAAAGTGGGTGGAGTACAAAAACCAAAATGGAGTCAGCCACCACTCCCTTACATAATGTCAAAAAAAAAAGAACCTCATTTTTTTCCATATATCCTAGTTAGCAGTAATGCTTTTTCCAAAGTTCCTATGTCCTTTTTGATAGTTTCTTTAGTCCATGATGTGCCACTGTTTTTTGAATTTGAATGACTATATGTATTGTTGCCACACCAGTGTGCATTTGTGCTTTTTTTAAACAAAGTTTTTTCATGTGCAAAACCAAACGTTTTTTTTGACATTATGTAAGGGAGTGGTGGCTGACTCCATTTTGGTTTTTGTACTCCACCCACTTTCTCAGGTTTTAAATCAGTGCAGTGTGCTTTGAAGCAGGTCTCTTCGCTCCCTGAAGTGTGCTGGTCTGAATAGGACCCAATAGAGGTAACGTTAGCGTAGGACCCACTTGCCTGAGGTCCCGGTGAAGTTTCGGAAGTGGGCTTAAGCAGTTCTGGCCAGAAGTGTGAACTAAGAACCTCATTTTTTTCCATATATCCTAGTTAGCAGTAATGCTTTTTCCAAAGTTCCTATGTCCTTTTTGATAGTTCCTTTAGTCCATGATGTGCCACTGTTTTTTGAATTTGAATGACTATATGTATTGTTGCCACACCAGTGTGCATTTGTGCTTTTTTTAAACAAAGTTTTTTCATGTGCAAAACCAAACGTTTTTTTTTTGACATTATGTAAGGGAGTGGTGGCTGACTCCATTTTTGGTTTTTGTACTCCACCCACTTTCTCAGGTTTTAAATCAGTGCAGTGTGCTTTGAAGCAGGTCTCTTCGCTCCCTGAAGTGTGCTGGTCTGAATAGGACCCAATAGAGGTAACGTTAGCGTAGGACCCACTTGCCTGAGGTCCCGGTGAAGTTTCGGAAGTGGGCTTAAGCAGTTCTGGCCAGAGTGTGAACAAAGAACCTCATTTTTTTCCATATATCCTAGTTAGCAGTAATGCTTTTTCCAAAGTTCCTATGTCCTTTTTGATAGTTTCTTTAGTCCATGATGTGCCACTGTTTTTTGAATTTGAATGACTATATGTATTGTTGCCACACCAGTGTGCATTTGTGCTTTTTTTAAACAAAGTTTTTTCATGTGCAAAACCAAACGTTTTTTTTTGACATTATGTAAGGGAGTGGTGGCTGACTCCATTTTGGTTTTTGTACTCCACCCACTTTCTCAGGTTTTAAATCAGTGCAGTGTGCTTTGAAAACAGGTCTCTTCGCTCCTGAAGTGTGCTGGTCTGAATAGGACCCAATAGAGGTAACGTTAGCGTAGGACCCACTTGCCTGAGGTCCCGGTTGAAGTTTCGGAAGTGGGCTTAAGCAGTTCTGGCCAGAATGTGTGAACAAAGAACCTCATTTTTTTCCATATATCCTAGTTAGCAGTAATGCTTTTTTACAAAGTTCCTATGTCCTTTTTGATAGTTTCTTTAGTCCATGATGTGCCACTGTTTTTTGAATTTGAATGACTATATGTATTTTTGCCACACCAGTGTGCATTTGTGCTTTTTATATAAAAAATTGTACTTACTGTGCTTTATAATGCACCTTCTGAAAATTTTCCAGAACAGGCTAAAGCAAAATCCAATATAACCTCTGAAATATGCCAAATTTGGCATTAGAGGCCCATTCAAATGATACATTCAAGTTTCTGATATAATCAAATTCACCTGATAATGTAATTACTGTACAAATAAGGAGCAGATGAATTTAAAAAAAACAGAGAATTTTAGAGTTTTCAAAAAAATAAACATTGTTATCTACAAGAGGAAATATATTCAGCAGACTGTCAAGCTTAATAGCTAAAAGTAACTTAAACATACATTATGTTTTGTAATTTTTGGTTGATAACAATCTCTCATCACTTAAGACAGTGATCTTTATGTATATGAAAATATACAGACACTAAGGATAAGTTCACATGTTGGGTTTTTCCCATCGTAAAATTGTGATGTGAACCCCTTTGCAGAGGCAGTTCTTGCCTCTGATTTGGATGTGGGCATTTCAATGGGGCTGATGTGTGTCCTGCCTGCTTTAGTGGAATCTAAGGCGGATCTGATTCTAAAAATGAATATGTCCATTTGAAATCCGTAGTGTAGAAAATCAGCGCTATAGTTCAGTGCAGATTGCTCATTCAAATCAATGAGACTCGGACTGCTCATGGATTTTAACATGGAATCTAATGCAGAAACTGTTCCACGGCACTCATAGGTATAAATGCTGATTAGTATTTTATTGGTTAATCTGGATATTTACAATATTATATCACAGAGGACATGTTTCCATACAAGAAAGTAATAATCATATATTTATATATTTAATATATGGCTAGAGGATAAGTGTGACCAAATGGTCACACTCATCCTCTAGCCATATATTAAATACTGTATATAAATATATGATTATTACTTTCTTGTATGGAAACATCCTCTGTGATATAATATTGTAAATATCCATATTAACCAATAAAATACTAATCAGCAATTATACATATGAGTGCCGTGGAATTATTTTATTATATGCTATTGGGTTGAAATTACTCCTTTCCACTGAGCACCTATAATTATTGTCCCAGCGCTCGTCAGTGTTATTGTTAATGCAGAATCTGTGTCAAATTCCATGTTAAAATCCATCATTTGATTTTACCCAAGACTTTCTAATCCAGTTGGAAAGTATATTCCTGCAACCGCCTAAAATGCGGTAGATTAGGAGGATATCTGAAAACGTCTCTCAAAAATTGAGCAAATAAAGTGTATAAAATACTACTTCTCTATTATGGATCTGAAGTTACAACTTGCGTTATATTCAGGAGCTTTTGGTTGGATTTAGGATCATCACTGGTAAGGAATTTTATGTAACTCTTTTTGACAAAAACCCTTCAAGAGCCTTGGTAGATTATTGTGCGTTGGCTGTCATGTACAGGTTATGCTGCAGTTGCCTTGCACTCTGGGAAAATATGTTTCAAAATTTCAACATTTATGTTTTTTGTCCTATGGAAATATTGACATTGCTGTTGGATAGCAGTGGTTTCTGCCAACCTAGACTTTAATTTTTTCTACTTTTGCTTATTATATCATTTTTGCTACCCTATCTCAGAGCAGGATGTGGTAGAAGGAGAGAAACTGAGCTCTGTGATGTATAGAATTATGTAACTTGGAGCAAGGATTTCTTAGTAAAAAGCAGAGAAAACCTTAAAAGTGAACCTGAAAGCATTGCTGACCCTACCCACATACAGTCCCTGGAAGTTTGCCCTGTACACACAGTGGTGCAGGGAAAGCTGTCAATCACTGCTGGGTATACAGGAATTGCACTGTAACTTAAAGGGGTTTTGCCACAAAGTCATTTCATATCTACTTTATCCAGCTTCAGCTTTCAGTGTGCTTAAAAGGCGGTGTGTGTAATTTGTTTGAACTGCATATCATGTGACCAACTAGGATGACATCACCATGCCTTTTTTCTCTAAGTGCTCACTCTATTCAAACAAAGGTCTGTTTATGTAAAGTCATGTAAGTAGTTACAAAGAAGCTGAGTGGTTAAAGCTTCTGCCTTCTAACATAGGGGTCCTAGTCTCAAATCCCTGCAGGAGCCAAACATATGGATTTTTTGTCTCAGTGCACATACCTGACTGAGGTTTCTTTTTTCTTTTTATTTAATTGCACTGTTTGGCTAATTACTAAGGAGCACAGAGGACCGGAGTAGAATGACAGCACCCGGGGTTTAAAACTAGCTCAGCAGTGAGTGTGTGTTGATTACTATGCAGTGAAGAGACAGACAGTAGCTGCCTGAGAGGAGAGGTGATGTCTGATTTCAGTCCTGTACGGCCAGAACTGAGGAACTCTTATCCCTGGTCGTATCCCCTGGAGACAAGCTGTACACTATGGATCACTAAGGGAGCAGCTGAAACCAAAATGGTAGAGAATTCTTAATAATGATGAATAGTGAAAATGTTTAGTATTTAATTTGCAAGCTTCCCACGTCAATTTTACTTTTGTGGTCAAACCCCTTGTTAAAGGAGTCTGGTCAGGTATTATTCTCTGCTGCCATACTCCCCCAAAAATCCTGGCTCCCAAATTATATAAACCTATATAACAATCACAGAGCTCATCTTCTCTCCCTCTATCGTATCCTCCTCTCAGATATGGCAGCATTAACCATCTGACAGGTTCACTTTTAGTGAAAAACATAGTATATGCTTTCTTATTTTAGATTGGTAGTAAAATCTAAAATCAATGGGGCTTTTTTTAAATCAGAGTTAATTTTAGAAAACCTGTTTATTATCCTTTATCCAGCACAATAATAATAATTATGTTCCTACTTCAGAGGGAAAATATGATTTCATATCCTGATTATGGCATAGTACAGTGTTGTGCCATGACTGGGGCTTGTTTAAGAGTGTCCCAAGCCATGCCAAGCAAATGTTGTGATCTGGCACTGAAAGACCTTGACCTTGCAGTTCACCTCTGATCTCATTTGGGAAGTTGTTAATTCTGGATCTGTTTGGGTTACACCCATTTTTCATATTATCCATGTCATCAATTTGTCATTCATTTTCCTCATGTGGCCACATCAAGGAAGGTTGGCTACAGTCCCATAAACCTTAAACTTCTGAATAATGTGTGCAACTATAGTAAGGTTTTTGGAGATGGCGTTGTAGCCTTTACCTTTAACAAGTTTGCATGTCATTTTATTTCTAGTAACCTGAGACAACTCTCTCCTTTAAGCTCCTTTTTTGTTTTTCCTTCCATGTTTCAGTTTTACACACTTATGAAACCAAACAGACATGTGACTACATTTCACCCTTTAAACAGCAGGTGTGACATAGTTTGTAGACACATAATGATGCTAATTACAGACCACATTTTTAGTTTTTTATCATGGTCCCTATTTATCAAAATTAATTTGTTTCCACTCCTTTTTCTTAAGGGTACCAATTATTTTTGTTATCACTTTTCCATATATTTCATTTTTATTTTTATTTTTTTGCTGGACCACAAATCAAAAGCAATGTGTGATTTTTCATGAATGAATTTTAAGTAAATTTTTTAAAATCTATTAATTAACTTTTTTTGTCAGTATTCAAGCTATTTCAGTGACCATTGTTTTTGTTCTTTAACGGAAGGATACCAACAATTTTGCCCAAATTGGTAAATTATGAATCATGTCAATGTAAAAATTAAGATTATAGGTTCTTTTTTCCATTTCCTAATCGCAATCCAAACATTACAAACACCCTTATGAACAAAAACCGTTCCCTTTTTACAAGGGAGGATTTCATTTATCTAACTGAATGATGTGTTGCCTGTTACATTAGGGAAACACACAAACTGTGAGCTGCATGCAGCTGCAACTACGCCCCCATGCAGCTGCCAACGGCTAAGTGAGTTGTCCAAAGTACCTGGCAAAATCGAGCAGTCATTGGCGGCTGCATGGGGGCATGGTCATGGCCACATGCGTCCTGACTCTTGTATGTTTCCACCCTTATATAACCTATTTGTCAGGGCTGTGCTGTGCTCAGGCTGCAGGGATCTACAGGCTGGCAGCCAGCTGACAACACCCCTCCCGTGAAACACACTCTGCTGGCATAAGCTCTGTGAAAGTGACAGACGCGCCAGCTCCACGATCAGACCCGCCGGCTGTGTCTCCTGATTTTTTGGTACCTCGCACCCGTTTGGCCTTTTGACCTCCGGCTTGTTTACGTTTTATCCAACCTCTGGTTTCTGAATTGTGGCCTATTGGCGTTCTCTGATTTTGGGTTTTTGAACCTGGACTGTCCCCTTACTATTCTACTTCCTGACGGCCCTCCCCCCGCCACTCAGGGCCAGAGCAGGAGACTGTCCCGCCCAGTTGCCAGTTCTGCCGCTTTAGGGGCAGCCAGGTCAAGCAGGCATAGGGACTGTGGGCCTGGGTTCCAGTTAGGGCTCACTTTGCACTCCCTTGACGTGGACAATTTATCACAGCCGAAATCGTTACTGCTCTACCATCAGCGAATGGGACGCCCCATGAACAGCTTCTGTAGCGCAGATGCAGGGGCCCTTAACCCAGCAATCCCCAGGATTCAGGCGCTGAGGGATAAGAACCCAAACAGGAAGGCTACCCCAAGTCCCAGAGGGTCCCTGCCATACTCCCCTCCTGTGGAACCCCCTATCCAGTTTGCCTGACAGGTTTCACAGTAACAGAAAGGCCTTTGTTGGCATATCAGAAGAGGGTTTTTGTCCGCTGTATTTTTAGGCCCTCCGCCCACTTACCTTCGGGGAATGAGAAGCAAAGGGTGGGAAAAATTGTTATGTCCCCTTAAACTTGCAAGGGTCCCCCCCCAGGAGTGGTCATTTTCGTTAACCGCATGACCTCACCTGAACTGTCTTCTGAGGAACAGGTTTCCTTGCCGCCTAGGGTATTTTAATGAAAACCCTGATAGGGAAAGTGTGGCCGAGGCTCAGCTGACCACCTATGAAGCAGGTAAGAAGACCGTGTGAAGAAAGTTTTTTTGCATGCCGAAATATCGTCGCTGTTGCGTTTCTGTCTGGGTGAAACGACTTCAGCTCTCCAAGAGCCAAGTTTAGATTAAGGGGTTAGCTTGTGACTATGTGGAAAAGGGAATATTTTTGGTGGCCTTAACCCTACCCCTGGTACCTTTAGAATGAGCTATGGCAACTAGCACGTTTCGTCCTGGGCCAGAACGTTGTAGGGGAGAGATGGCAGGAAAAGGTTCCCCCCTCCGGTGGGTTCCACGACCATGTCACCCTACACCCCGTTTTGTTTTTTTTCCGATTTAAACCCAGAGGAGCCCCATGCAAGTGGTGTTTTGTCCCTGTCCCACTGCGGCCTAGTGACCGTAGGAAGCTACTCGTCCCACAACTCCAGGGGATTGTGGTGCTTCTAACTGGTGGTGGGTAGAAAATGGACACGAAATCGGAATGCTCCAAACGGAAGACCAGGTCGGAAAAAACTTCAGCGCCTAGGTTGGTCAAGCAGGAAAGACACCTTGCGAAAGCGGGTTAAGTTCCATATTGTAAAATCTAATAAGTTGCTGTGCTACCAGTTTAAGCTTTTCATACTTGTCGCTGTCCGGTTTCTGGGAGTGCCTTTTTGTGGATTCTGGATCAGCTTTCCTAATTTTGTTGATTGCGTCTTTTTGCGCAAACGTCTGGGTCCTACCTGGAGAACCGCTGTCTGACTCGGCTGGCGGGCAGTGGGGCTATTTGAAACTCCACTCCACTAGCCTCGAGGCGCAATCTCCCAATATTGTAACCCCTGAATCTGGAGATGGGGTCCGGAATCCAAACATATTGAAAAGTGCACCTCTATTCGTGCCATGGAGTGGCCCTGCCCGCTGGATAATGTGTTGGGGCCTTGCCCTGGCTTCCACGAAACAAAATCCAGTGTATGAACTGAATTCCAGGGGAAATTTATTCCAGGTGGGGGAACAGCGGGTGGGTGTTTTTTGACAGATTCTCCCTTACCATGCTGGGGCCAATACTGGATGTGCAGGCTGATGGCCTTCATCTGGAAAGCGGCTGTGCCAGCGTTGTGGCCTAATTTGGCATCTTGTAAGTCCCCGACGGCTCACCTCCGTGGCTTAAGGTTCCCAGAAACTCGTCCTCCTTGAAAACTATGCCCTCCACCCTGTACCTGGAAAAGCGACAAATGTGTTTCAGGAGAGTGGTTTTAACCCGGTGGCTTATATCGGCTGAAATTTACCCTCTTTCCTCTCCTATACATAATGTGTCCCGTCGTGCACTTTGTAAGAGGGAATAATCCAAGCCTATGACTCCGCCCTCGAGAAACCTCCTTTCTCCCAGTTTGCATAGAGGGGAGTTAGAAAATGAAGTCGCCCACCGTAATTTTAGATTCGCGTAAGCCAAGTCCACTGCAGTACCTGTGTCCAATGTGTGAAGGTATGATCTGAGGAGAGATCATGTGGTCCCTGGCGAAAATCCATCCATGCTGATCGCCTGGTGAGGGGAATTCATGAGTCCTCACCCCCGGAAACAAACCAGACCAGAAGAAGGTCCATTGGCCCCTCTCCAAAAATGGGGGGTAATAGTCCAGGGGCTGTGCGTTGCTCAGGCTGCAAGGATCTACAGCTTGCAGCCAGCTGAATCAACACCCACCCTGAATACACATGCGTGCTGGCAGCTTTCTGGTGAGTGACAGACGCCCCAGCCACTCCTTGAACCCCCGCTAGTCCCTCCTGATTTTTTGTACCTTGTACCTCGCACCCGTTTGGATTTTTTGTTGACCACGGCTTTGTTACTGTTTATCCACTTCCTGGGTTTCTGAATTTGTGGGCTTTGGTGGTTTCCTGATTTGGTTTTGACCCGACTTTCCTTACTATTCTTACTTCCTGACGGCCCCCACCGCACTCAGGCAGAGCAGGACAGTCCCCCCGCTCCAGAGATTGTGCCGTCTGCCGCCTAGAGCAGCACGTCCAGTGGGCTGGGTTCCAGTTAGGGCGCACTGCACCTCCCTTGACGTGACACTATTCCTCGACAAGTACTCTTGTAACAAATGATCAGTGTTATTCGCTTCAACTCCATCGGTGGTCCATTAAATATAATGGCTGTTAATTTGTTTATGTGTAAATATAAAAATATAAATAAAGATATACAATACTGGTCATAATTGTAGAAAACCTCTATTTTTAATTATGTTTTTATTTTTTAACACAAACCTAGTAACAGAAAAATAATTGAAATTTTGTTAAAAAGGTTTAAGTGTTAGTTTAAAAACCATGAAAGAATCTTTTTTTTTAATTATTTTTTTTTACTTCAAACGCAACAATAGTCTGATTTTCTGATTTTAAATGTTTTTTTCAGAGAAGACCTCAAGGTCAAATTAGCAAATTATTGGTTTGAAATTGGATGCAAACTATTTCTACAGATGTCCCAACTTTTTTGAGATAGTTTCCAAACCCCCCCTCCAATTTTTATAATAACCTGTGGTTTGGAAAACAGTAACTGCATTTACAACAAACCCTCTAGCTAGGAAATTTTGCATGTTGTTGCTCTTTCATGACAGAGCACATTGCTCATAGTGGCATGAAAAAGGACATTAATAAAAGAGGACAGACAGACAGTTATAGCCCTTAGAAGTGAAGGTCTGTCCTAATAATAATAATAACCTTTATTTATATAGTGCCAACGTATTCTGCAGCACTTTACAATTTATAGGGGTGTAGCTATTCATGAACCAAAAAAGACAGACATTATACAGTGAAAAAGCTACTTACAAGATTGAGACACAAGGTGTGAGTGCACTTCTCGCAAGAGCTTACAATCTATTACGGGGTACGGGGGAGCCGAAGGATAAGAAGTGCTAGGTTTACAATGGCCCAGCCATGTGACATAAATATCAGTGGTTTACATAAAAATTGGATGAACCTGCCACCCAGACAGTACATCTATATACAGATAAGTGCCAAAGTGTAGGGAGTGACAGAAATGTGTGAACTAGAGAGTAGAGGTTAGCAATTAGGGATTCTTGTAGGCAAGACTAGAAGATGTTTTCTCAGGGCCCTCTTAAAACTATGAAGGTTGTGAGTGTGCCTGATCGCCCGTGGCAACATGTTCCAGAGAACTGGTGCCGCACGTCAAAAATCTTGGCGACTGGCATGGGAGGTTCGGATGACTGAGGCATGTAGTCTAAGACCATTAGCAGAGTGGAGAGACCAGGTAGGATGGTATACAAAGATGAGGGAAGAGATGTAGGGGGGTGCAGTGATGTGGAGAGCCTTATGGGTGAGAGTGATTAGTTTATGTTGTATCCTGTACTGAATGGGCAACCAGCACAGTGACAGACACAGGGTAGAGGTATCAGTATAGCAGCAGGAAAGAAAGACAAGCCTGGCTGCTGCATTCAGGACAGATTGGAGAGCAGAGAGTTTACAAAGAGGGAGAGCGATAAGCAGGGAGTTACAGTAGTCAAGACGAGAAAGAATAAGAGCAACAATGAAAGTTTGAGTTGTTTCCACAGTGAGAAAAGGATGGATTCTGGAGATGTTCTTGAGGTGCAGGTGACAGGAGCGGGCGAGTGATTGGATGTAGGGAGTGAAGCACAGATCAGAATCTAGTATAACCCCAAGACAGCGGACCTGCTGCCTAGGAGTTATGGTGGTGCCACATACTGAGACAGAAATGGCTGGGTACGGTCTGTTAGTAGATGGTGGGATGACTAGAAGTTTATTGATGTTTAGTTTAAGATAGAGGAAGGACATGATGTCAGAGACAGTGGACAGTCACTGGTGTTTTGTAGGAGAACAGGAGTCCTGCTCTGTCCTCTGTCCTAAAGAGAAATTGCCAGTAAAGCAAAGTTGGCTGTCAGTACAGTTTTCTAAACTATCGAAGAGATCTGGCAGACCAAAGACCACTACAAAATCAGTTTACAGGGTTTTGAGTCAATAGTTTGTGTGATTGCCGCCTGGTAAACAGTAGTAAGTACTGTGGCAGAGAGACCATAGGTGTTCTCATGGTGCTGCCACTAGGTGGCGTACGGCAGGAGACCTGCTAGAAAGATGCCACCGAGGTCCTGGTCTCGGTGGGGGAAGCCAGGTGTTGTCATCAGCAAAATTAAGTTGCTGACACTAGTACGTAGTACGGCTGAGGTCCAGCCGTTATGGGTTGGTTTTCCCAGAACTGCTGCAGTTGGGTGGGTGGCTGTTCCCACATTCCAGTTCCAGGGTTTTTCCAGGCCTATAAAAGGCCTGCTTCTCCAGGTAATCAGGGGGCGTGGTCTGCTACCTACAGTGTGGAGAAGCAGAGGAGCTGGAGACAGAGGCTCTGGACCCCAGGAGCTTGTAGAGAAGTCTTAACCCAGTGTGGGAAAAGTGGTTACGGTGTTCGGTGATAGGCCAAGGTCATTGATAGAGAGGGTCTCTGCAGTTGTATAGTGAGTGTCCAGACGGCCTAAGGTTTTTGTTTGTTTTCTATTCCTGTGCCTCAATAAAGCTGGTTGAGGCCAGTTTTAAACTGAAGCCCTGTGTCTGAGTGCCATTCCGTTTCTGAAAGCGGTGATCCAAGAGCTAAAGTACCCCCAGGACGGTCCAGGAGGGTGTCCAGAGTGGATTGTCACAGTACTTATAAAAACTGATCCAATGAAGGACAAACAAACTGCATCAGTATCAGTGTCAGACTGGGGTGCCTAGGGCCCACTAGAGAAGTTGATTTTAAGGGCCCACTGTGCCTCCCTGCCTCTGCTATGTGTACTTTGCCCCGCCCTTTCTCGCTTCAACTTGGGGCACTGGGACTTCTGCGTCTCACCCAATTGCAGCACAAAACTGGGAAGTAAACATAAAAGGTCTAAAGATATATATCCCTCCCCCCGAATGATACCTTCTGTTGGTTATGGTAGTAGAGAGGTGTCAGGACACACAGTGCCTCTCAGCTTCCTGTGCATGGGGCTCGGTAGCCAACGATCTGTCAAAGTGCCAGACCCCATGTTCACTGCTGAAAGCACCTAGATGGGGCACATGAGCGTTTGAACTGGAGTAATGGGAGAAAGCATCTTGGCCTTAAACATTCTGGGTGCATCTTCACCTGGGTGCATGTGCATTGCTTACCTGAAGTACAGACCAAGATGCACTATTGGAGGAAGGCAAACCATATACTATTGGAAGAAGGCAAACCAGCTGAAGATGTAATTATTTTGGTAGTGTCTAGTGAGACATGTACCACCTACTTGAGCATTGGGACAGAACAAATACAGTCCTTCATGGTATCAGTACTTCCTAAAGCAGTGGCCTCTTTTAGCAATGTCATGTGTCCTGGCACACTACAAAAATTTGTTCATGGATGGTTTGTGGAACATAAGCTGTGGAGTTGACTTGGCCTTAAAATTCCTAAGATCTCAATCTAACTGAGCGTCATTAAAATAAGCAGGAAAAACCAAGTCCAATCTATGGAGGCCTCCCCTGAGAGTTTATAGGTTTTAAAGAATCTGCTGCTAACATCTTGGTGTATGATAATGCCGGCATCTTCAGAGGTCCTGTGAAGTTCTTGCCTTGAGTGTCAAAACTGTTTGCTTGCATAAGAAAGACCTATACAATATTAGATTAGTGGTTTTAATATTGTGGCTGATCTGTGTGTATATACATACATATATACACACATCGTTTATGCATAATGGATGAGAACATTGACAGTTGTACTATTTGCTTAGCACACTTCTAAGTGGTTCATGATGGTGTTGCTTCATTCTCATGGTTGTCAGCAGTCGACTGGTAGAAAATATGAGGGGATCCAAAATTGTCCCATTAAGTTAATAAAATTTGGGGAGTAGAGTTACAAAACTGTGACCAAAGCTAAAATTTCACTTGCTGCCACGAGTTAGACCTATAAGTTAGTAAAATAAAAACAGATGTATGCAGTTATTAACTTATCTAGCTGTTATATAATATTGCATTAGACATGCTTTGATCAATACAGGTACAGAAACAAAGAACAAGAAATGGTCAGGTTTTACTGCACTATGGCAGTGAATATTCTTTAAGAAAAGCAAAAAGTAGGGCATTTCTTAAAGTAGTAATTTTGCTTTGTAAATCCTTAACATGTGCCATTAGATGTGATGTAGCAGCGCAACATTGTGATCGTATAATACCTGTCCAAAGACCATTTTGTTTCAGGAGCATACAGAAAATTGGTCTGGGCTATTCCCATTCTTTGTTCAATCTGCACATATGAGCTAAAAACTTTGGGCGACATGTCCGAAAAGTGGCATATCTATGCCAGTTTTAGGCGCATTAAATCAGTGTAAAGTGCGCCTGAAAGTCCGATACTTTCTAAAAATTGGCGTCAGGTATATCTTGCATAGAAAACTTAATGCGCCTAAAATGGCACATCGTATCAAAAAAGTGCGCATTGCATCAAAAAAGGGGGCATTGTATCAAAAAAGGATGCTTTGCATCAAATAAGGGGCCTTGGATCAAAAAAGGGCGCATTGCATCAAAAAAGGGCGCATTGCTCAGCTCGCGGAACATAGCATATCATTGGTAGTATATGGTATGCGTCTATTGAGGCTCATTGCCCGACGGGGGCGCATAACATATGTAAGGCGCCTCAATAGGCGCATTTCGCGATGGGGGCGCACAATGCACCATATTTAGGTGCATTATAGAGTGTCGTTCCTGGTGTATAATGCGCCTGGTTTTGGTGTACGACAGTCCATTTACAACAAGAATATAGCGTAAAAAGTGGGTTTGCCGCAAAATAGAACAAAAAACTGGCGTTGGCGTCTTGGGACATGTCGCCCTTTGTGTCTGCATTTATTCTTATTTGTTCAAGTGGTAAAAAACAGAATTATATTAGTACATATTAGTGGTATAAAGGAGGTTGTTAATTGTATTGTCTTTTACTTTTTATTTTGCTTTCTCTTTAGGGTATGCACTGCAATACCTCCGAATTACGCCCCCACAACTACGGTAATTAATAGCTCTCATTGAGAGCAGTGCTTACCCGCTGTCTTCCCCAATGCATAGTACGCTCTGGGAGACAGAAGTGAGGCGCCGAGGAAAATGAAACTGAATGGAGGCTGGTTCAGATCGATTTAGAAGTACTCGCTGGCCAGCGCATACTTCTAAAACACCCGGAATATTGCGGCGTGCACAAGTACGTGCCGCAATACACCGTCTGAACAAAGCCTTAACGTCAGAACAATACAATCAGCAAAAATTGCAAAAACAATTAAAGTCATTTGGCAGCCTAAAAATATACAGTCATTAAAAAAGAAATACACCCTCTGAATTCTTCATGTATTAGGACATAGTAGAAAAAATCCGGCTCTTAGAAGGTATTTAACCACTTAACGTGGAGGCCTATTTTTTTTCACATTCGTTTTTCCCTTCCCGCCTTCCCAGAGCCATTACATTTTTACTTTTTCATCTACATAGACATGTGAGGGCCTTTATTTTGTAGGACAAGATGAACTTTCTAATGGTATCATTCATCATACCATATAATCTACTGAGAAACTGCAAAAAATGGAGCAAAATGTGAAAAAAAACTTACTTGCGGCGTGTTTGCGGGTGTTTAACTTTTACGCCGTTCAATCTTCAGTAAACATGATGTGTAATCTGTATTCTACAGATGCATACGCATCCAGCAATACCAAACATGTACAGTTTTCGTTATGCTTTGTTACCGTAAAAAAAATTCCAAACATTTTCTATTTTTGAAATTTGCACGGCGGCGACATTTTCTGCGACCCTTAACTTTGTATTTTTATTTCCTTTTTTGTATTGAAACAAAAATCTCAAAAATAAATCACATCATAAAACAAGACATCCACTTATTTCCTCTAGTACAGAAACGGCAAATAAGGATATCTGGTAGCAGTTATATGCTGAAAAGCAATTGAAACCTAACATCAAAGTTTACATGTCTAGTAAAATATTAAGCATGTAAAAAGGAAACATATACACAATTGACTGGACACACTAGGGGTGGTGGAGACCCTTAACTTTTTTGTACTATCACCTATGGATTTGAGTGAGGGTGCATTTTTGCAAACTGAAGTGTACTTTTTATTGGTACCAGTTTTTTACGGTGTTCAGTGTATGAGATAAATTAAGTATGTGTCACTTTTTTTTATGTTTTTATTGGCAAAATGGTGAAAGGGGTGTGATTTGAACTTTTAATATTTTTTTTTTTACACATTAAAACATTTTTATTTTTTTTTACTTTAACTCTGAGTCCCCATAGAGTGTTTCACAACTAGGGGGCGCAATCATTTTTTACAGCTAAATGCATTGTATATACAGTACAGTAGTGTGTACAAAGATGGTGGCTTTACAGAAAACATGATGGTGATGGAAGCCTTCACAAGGCTTCCAGCTGTCATGTTAACGATCGGGATACAGCGATCTCTCAGCTGATGTCCCAATCTTTCTCTGTCATCAAGGGAGTCCACTGGAATATGCCGGCTCCTGGAATCAGAGGTGACCGGGCATTATCTACAAATGGGTAATATCTTTCCCCCTTTGTGTTTGTATTATATTGGTGGACCATCTATGTGATTGTGGCTGAATAGCTCTAGATATGGAATGATTATTAGTGGTGGCTAATGGTTTATCATAATCTAACAAAAGGTGGATATTATTCTAGAGTTACTATCTAGTTCTAATTATAGTTGGTCTTTTTTCTATATTATCTCTGCTATCTACTATTGTTTAGCCAACAGGTGGACCTGATGTGGGATTATGTATATCTCATTTTTGTGAGCCCTGAAGAATCCTCTGAATTGAGGAGGAAACGCGTTGGCTTTATTGGGACATTATAGGTCCAGGTGGTATTGTGTGGACAATTTAAGTCCAGGTTTGTTGTAAATATCACAGATCGTATATCATAATATGTGTACCCCAGTTCTGTAATATCTTGAGTAGGGTATATATATCACTATTTAGTATAGGGGTTTTTGCAGGGTGATATAGATAGGAGGTTCCGGTGGAGTCGTCCTTATTAGGACGAGGGCTCTGTTTTTCTAGGTAGGGATTTAGTATTAGTAATAGGGGAAGTTAGGGTTTTGTAGGTCTTTTAGAGTGGTATTAATAAACGTTATGTTTTATCTATGTTAGGCTATCCCTATTTTTTAGTTATTTGTTTAGCCCAAACGGAATGAGAAACATTGCATGGCACAGTTTCTCATTGATTTAGATGCCGTGGCCATCTTTGCCACAGTGTCTAAGGGGTTAGACTGCGCGAGAAAACAAACAATACATGGAAACCTCTAAAGAAGCATTTATGCTATCTACAATACATGAGGGAGGTCTGTTGACCCAAATGAGAAGTCTGAATTTGACTCAAGTGAGAGGTAAAAATAGAGTAGGACCGCCTGCCTTGAGATCCCGTTGGTAGCCGGGGGTGGCTTAAGCATTTTTTGATCAAAACATGTAAACTAAGAATCTAAAAAATTTTTCATGTATTGTAGACTGCGCGGAAAGGCTCCAGCGCCCTCCTTAGCTAACACTCAGTGGCTATGTAACGGGGTCGCGCTAAAATCCCGCTACAAAGCCCCTTACCAGCACTATGATGTACTCATACGTCATATGTCGGTATGGGGTAAAATATAGCCAGATGAACAACAACACACAACAGATTTCATTGTGTCATTATTTAACAAAAAATGGAGGAAAAGAACAAAAATGGACCCAGTCGAACGTGCGGTTAGATAAAAAATACAAGTCAAAGGCTTTTTCTTAAAATGACTTTTATTCTTTAAAAATGTCTCGCTTAACATGACAAAATTAAAAACATACAAGAGCTTTAATTTAATTTTTTTAAAGTTTGTCACGGTAATGACAAGAAGCACATTTTTAAGAATTAAAATCATTTAATGAAAAATGCACTTTTTGACTTGGCTTTTTTATCTACACCGCACGTGCGCCGGGTCCATTTTTGTTCTTTCCCAGTTTTTGGCTTATTCTCACCGAGTTACCCGATAGGAGCCCTAGAGACCATCGGCTGCCGTTTGTAAGGGCTACGGGGTACAAATAGCCCTGCAAGCGCTTACGAGTGTTGTGCCTCTACATTAAAAGTGCAACACTAGAAGGTGAGAATATTTCTACATCCTTTTCTCTTTTTCCTGTTACAATATAACGCTATTGTGCGCCCCCTTTCTTTTTCCTTTTTGCATTATTTAACAAAAACTATTATAAGATTCAGAAGCAGTGTGTGAACCATTACGTATACCCTTACTGCTTCAATAGGAATTAAAAGGGTAAGTAGCTGCCTTGTGCTGCTAATCAAATTACCTTGATTAAGTGAGCTTCTGGAGTATTCAGATGTGTCTTTATACAATGACAAGGATGAAAGACATCAGCAATAATCTTAGGGGAAACTATTGTTGGTGCTCATCAATCTGAGAAAGGTTTTAAGGTAATTTCTGAACAATTTGAAGTCCATCATTCTACAGTTAGACAGATTATTTACAATTGGAAGCTATTAAATACCATTGTCAATCTTTCTATGAGTGGATGTCCCAGCAAATTCATCCCAAAGTCAAACTGTCCTTTTCTGAGAGTACTGGCAAAAAACAAACCGAGAGCTATATTTTAGACTATTTTATGTTAATTGTTCAGACATTTTATAATTGTATGTTTATGTATTAGAACAAGTATGGATTGTATGGAAGGGTTGCCAGGAGAAAGAATGTAGCACCACAGCTTAAACTGAGTAAACAACAATGTCATTTAAGAAAATGAGACCAAAGTGGAGACGTTTTGCAATAATAAACAGTGCCCATTTACCGAGAACCAAACACAGAATAACAGCACAAAAACCTCATATCTGTTATAAAAAGCGGTGGTGGAGGATTGTTGATTTGGGCTTATATTTCAGTCACATGACTTGCAGTCATTGCATGAACCATAAACTTCCTTGTATACCAAATTATTCAAGAGTCAAATGGGAGGCCATCTATACAACAGCTAAAGCTTAGCTGAAACTGGGTCAGGTAAGAGGAAAATGATTATACTGGCAAATCTACGACAGAATGGCTGAAAAAGAAAAGAATAAAGGTGTCCAATGACCAGTCAAAGTCCAGACCACAACTTCATTTAAATGTTGTGGTGGGACCTTAAAACAACTGTGCATAAATGAATCCCCACAAACCCTAATGAACTGAATCAACGTGGTAAAGAAAAGTGGGCCAGAAGTTTGCCAGAATGATTGCTACTAACAGTGGCTCTACAAGCTGTTGATTCTTAGGGCCACATGTATAAATCTGTTTAGGTCTAAAACGCACTCTTTTGCCAATAGGTTACTATGGGCAAAAAAGTGAGTTTTAGACCTAAACAGGTTCTTACATGTGTCCCTTAGTTTTTCACATAAGAATTTTCAGTTTTGGTGTCACTGCTGTCAAATAAATAAATTAATGGTGTAATATGTGATGTACTTTTGTTCATCTGAGGTTTTTCATTATATACGAAATGCGAAACTATGGAATTCAAAGAGCGTTTACTTTCTTTCTTTTTATTGTAAGTATCTAAAAAAAAACTCTGAATAATTATGGTGGTTAGCCTCCATAGTTCAAGAATGACAACATCACACTCTTAGCAGGCTCTGTGTTGCATAGCTCTTATAATGTTAATAGAGGTTTCTGAAGAACAGATCGTCTTATCTGCACAAGGCCCCATTTTATTTTGAAAAGGATGTTCCCATTTGTCTGAGTGACACAGAAAGGATGTTTGAAATTGTCTGGCACACGGAGGATGTAACTATTATTTTCAAAGTGATACAGACATCCTTCCTACACTGTCATTTAATGCTGACTTCTGCGTTCTCTGCTGGCAGAAGACATGTCATCAGATTTGCTTATGAGGGTAAGCGTGCAGAGTGACAGGCATAGTAAGAAACAATGTTAAATTTTGATGAAGAATGTGCAGCACACAGCAGGCAATTTTCTTAAATAGTTTCCCTTCATGTGCTTTGCACAGACAAATAATAAACAGTAATTAATTGTTGTAAGTTACTGAAAATGCTGCATGTAAATACATTATCAGCCAAAAAGATTAAGGGCATGTCCCCACGGCACGGGTTTGCGGACGGTTTTTCAGCCGGTTTGCGGTTTTGCAGACCATCTGAAAAACTGTCTGCAAATGAGCACAACGGCCTTCTATGGAAAACCAGTGCAGCAGTCCCCACTGCACGGGTTTTCTGCTCGGCGGGTTTTCCGCCCGCGGGTCGCCCGGAAATAATTCAACATGCACATTCTTCTGTCCGGTTTTCGGACGGAATATGTGTAAGTGAATGTGAATGGGGAGGGCTCATCGCGGAAAAAAGCCGCCCCACACCCGCGGCCATGTGCACGGCACACAAACCGGACAAATACCGGTCGGATAAACCAACCGCTATCTGTCCATTGCCGTGTAAACGGGACCTAAAGGCGCTCTCATGTGGCCACAATATAGGCACATTTTAGCATTTGTACTAAAGTGGCAACACCCAGACCTCCAGCAGTTTAGCTGCACCAAACTTAGATCACCACATGGCTAAGTAGTGATCTAGTTGTGTCAATTAACTTGTACCTGATGCTAAAACAGTGGGGCACATTTATTAAAATAATCGCTTACATGCTTTAAACCACATTTACTATATGTTTTAACCTGTTTCTAAACATTCCTGCACCTCATCTGACAAGAGGAGCGTGGTCTCGGTGAACGGGAGCGTGGCTTCACGGAAAAGGGCTGTGGATTAGCGTGCAATGTCGTGCACCAGAAAAATGCGGCTAATTTTTTTGCGATTAGTGGCATAAAGTAAGCCAATTAATAGAAGGTGTAAAATTAGACTAAACTATCTAAACCTACAGCAGACTATGATAAATGTGGAATAATTTAAGATGATCTAATCTAGCTTTACAGCATCTAAGTGTTAGGGTACGTCCACACAACAAATGTCAAAATACTTGTCATATTCTGAATCCTAAAACTGCGTAGTCCGATGAGTATTTTGATGTGCTTTTCAATGTGGATTTTAGGTCTGTAAGGAAAATGAACCTCTGAAAGCAAGATACTACAAAGGAACAGTTATGATATCGTAATAGCGTCTGTTTATAATGGTCATAGCAACGTGTGTTTTGTATATGGTATAATAGGAAAGTGTGTTATGATCAGTGTGTTATCCCAGACTAAGAATTATTTATGTATACCCCCTCACCACAGATCAATTATGTGTATTCCGCTGTCTATAAGATGGCTTATTCAAGTCTCATTAACTCTGTTCATAAACCACTCCCGCCCTCATTTATTGAGGGCGGGAGTGACAGGTTATCTCCAAACTGCAACTTTTTACATGGGGCCTTGTAATTTCATCTACATCAAAGAATGATAGATGAGGGTCTGTCCATGCAACCCTATCATACCTCCAAACCACATCACAATGCGTCAATCAAGAGACAAATTACAATTAGACACTTCTTGCCAAACTTTATCACTTAAAGGGGTTGTACAGTGTAAGAAAAATATATATATATATATATATATATATATATATATATATATATATATATATATATATATATGTTAGGCACTTTTGTAATATATTTTTATTGCATTTGATGTGGGCTTCCTGTAATTGTACATCACCTATTTGCTAACAGGAAGCTCAGTAGTTCTGTGTGCAGACACAAAGAAAACAGTTCTATGTTGAGCATATGAGATCATGTGACCAAAGGGGTTTGCCTTTTTCAAGGACCACCTTTGACGCCATACCACTTTGGTCCTGTCTCCGAAGGCTTTTAACATGAGGGAGGAAACAGGGAGGGTTTACTGTGTCGGAGGTTGGAAGGGAGGAAGATAGGCAAACCACAGCAAACTATCCTGGGGCTTGTACTTTTATGGGGCAAAAACACACAGATTTCAAACAGGGATTGCTTCTACTTAGCTGTAGAGAAGTAAGTCTACTAACAGTACAGCAAAAGCACAGGATGGTACACAAAATATTAGAGAGAGATAAATAAGGATTCAAGCAAGAAGTCTATACTGGATCTCCGAAGCTTTGTAAAATACAGAGCTTTAACTGCTATAAAGATAAATTAGATCATATTTATCAGCACAAGATGTTGGTCCTAAAAATGGCATTGTGTTAAAAAATGGACCAAATACTTTCCCTCTTATCAAGAGAATAGCTGTGTCCTTCCATAGTTAAAATTATACATCATCCATGTACAGATGAAAAAAATATACATATGTATATTGCTATAGACAAGTGATTCTGAACAAAAAAGTGCAAAGGGAAATTTACTTACACAAAATGAACATGTAATTGCAAACATATTAAGTTTTCAGCAAAACACATTTGCAAATGTTGCAATAAAGACATAAGAATACTTTAAATTTCAGCTATATTTTATAAAAAAAAAAAGACTATGCAGTTCTGAAGTTGTGTTAGTACCAAAATAAAATGTGTCAAAACTCAACCTTAAATACAAGACTTTATCACAGTTGGACGTCATACATACTGCTGTAAATATCCAAACAAATGTGGGAAGTGCTGTCCCCTGAGCTCAAATCTCATTACTGCTATTACTTCTGTAACACATGTTAAACAGTGACGTTTCCAGCCACATTTCTCCACTGCCAGAAGAACATCCCACCCAATAGAACTGACTAGATAGTGGGGTGAGCAGTATTCAGGAGCCCTTTAGAGTTTGGCTGCAAATGTCTTGGAATTAATGCTGAAAGCAATAAAATCATAGCTCTGCAGATGTTTTGTCTGCGTGAGTTTGTAAATGAAATACCAAAGATGATAACATAGGGCAACTGTTATCAATCTGAGTTACGATCACTGTTTCTTTAGAAGGTATGGACTTGGAAGTACTAGTACCAATATTAGTGTCATCTGTTAACCAATCACTGGTCAAGCTTGAAGCACATAACTTGCTGTTTGAGTCCCATATGTGACAACACTGCTCTACTCAAGACTACCACAGAAGTAAATTGGACCACACCTATACAAAGATTGGGCAATAACCAGCAATATTATTGGTGGTTGTGGTACCAACAGACTAACAAACTCCAAAAAACACCTTCACCTCAGAATATATGTAAATAAAATATTTAAATTTTATTGAATCAATTAAAATATACTAAACGATCCCTACCTACACAAAAAATAAAGCACCTAATCCATGATCACAACATACAAAAACAACATAATATACCAATCAATATAAATAATGCATAAACAGGTATAATAATACAGGAACGCATATATAATAATCAAATGAACATTACATATATAATAAAGTATACATAATAGAAATACTGAACCTGTAAAAGACCAATGGACAGGGCTCAACCCCGACGTACGTTTCGCTATTAGCTTTGTCAAAGGAAGTGTTTGGTGTACGGACATCAGCCTTGTTATAGTTAACATAAAACCAATTCGAATACACATATCAAGACAGACAAGTAAACAAACCAATACAAACAAACCAATAAAGACAAGTAAGACACATATCAAGTGAGGTTTGTATGGTATATATATTATATATTTATGACGTATGCTATGTTTTTTGACTTCCAGGTCGTGTACATCTATCTTCATTGGCTTTATTTTCTGTCTATCAAACTGGGTGAATTGTGTAACTGTTTACAGTCAATAACAGAACCACGGGGAAACCAAAATAGTTAAATACATGTATAATCGGGTCATAGGAGCTCAAAGGACAAAAAAAAAATATAAACATATTAAAGATCTTTTATTGGTAAATACTTTAATTTAGTGTGAAAATTCAATATGTAAGGAAAAGAAATCAAATGCATCCTCAGCCTGAAACTATAATTTGTTTTTGCAGCTCTTTCCCTTCATTCAAGTCCCTGTGGGGTGGTTCTGTAATTACTTTAATTGCTGCCATGGAGTAATATTCTGACATTTCAACAGCTTTACATGCTCATTAATATCTCATCAAAAACTTGTTTTATACTTAGTTTAATAAAGCCCCATGGGTTCGGCAGCTGGCTGTGCCCTCTGTGCGGTTAGGGGGCTGAAGAAAATGGAAAACTATAACATGGAGAGCCGGTGGAGTATTTGGATGTTCCTTTATGCAGATGTGTTTCAAGGCTGAATAGTTTATACAGCAAATACAATACAATTTGTCTGTTAAAACGAATGGCAGGTCAGGCTTGCTGTCTGCTGAAGAACGCAATGAGAGGCTCATGTTTTAAGAAAAGTTGTGCAATTACTGGGTTTCCTTGCTCAGTTGTCCTAAGCTATAAAATGTCTTATTGAGAAGTAAATTAGAGCCAAAGTAATCTAAGTCTGCTCTAAGGACAGAGAATCAATAAAACATACCTCCAGTGATCCACTTGCAAACCTCTTAAAATATGCACTTTAGTGTCTAAATTCACATTTTGTTATCTAGAATTGGGGTCACTTAAGTTAATGCTCTACTGAGAGACAGCTAAAATAACTTGAATATCTGGCATGAAGCAGCTAGCTATGTGTATACCCGTAAAGGGAACTTGCTAATAAATAAAATATCAGCCTTCAGACCAAACCAAGGATGAGAAACATCCAAAAATGTTTGGTCCAGTCCTGTGCAGGATGTCCCCTAGTCAGCAAAGAAGTGCCATGAGCTCCGGAGAATGGCGCCTACGCAGTAGATCTTGCTAAAGCTGTTCCCTACCAATGTAAGGGCAGTGAGATGGTGGAAATCTCTGTCAGAGGAACTTGTCATGGTGAATTCGCTAACAGAGTTCAAAAAGGGTCTGGATGCATTTCTAGAGTGTAATAATATAACAAGTTATAGTGACCGGGATTCTGGAGAAGGGTCTGTATACATTTTTTTTTTTTTTTTTTTGTTTTAGCTCTTGGAGGGTTAATTTTATGATGCCTTTGACAGTTTTCTGATCCAATGAGATTTCGTTGTTAATGAAGTGATTGATTAAATCAAGAACCTATTGGGACATACTTTGTGTTATAAATGAGATGTGGAAAAAAGTTTTATATTACCTCTGATGAAGAGCTAAGTTGAAGCGCGCAACGCGTTAGGTCTATGTATGTTTTTAATCAGTTTAGGATAATATCCTTACTGTTTTAGAAATAAAATTCAGAAGTTTTCTATATACCAGCCTTCATCATTGGCATTTACTTATAATCCACGTGCGCTGGTTCGCCATTTTTGTTTGTCGCATGCTTCCTATCCAGCAGTCTAGGATCACTGGAAAGAACCATGGCTGCCGAGAGAAGGATTAAATCCCATACATGTTTATGATTTTTTGTGCCTCTACAATACGAGCACAACCACTTCAGATGAGAATCTCCACCTTTTTTATTAATATATTTGAGACTTATTTCACTATTGTGCGCCCCCGTGTCTCTTTTTTCTTTTTTGGCTATTACATTTCTAGATGTAATAATATAACAAGTTATAGTGACCAGGATTCTGGAGAGGGGTCGTTGATCCAGGGATTTATTCCGATTGCCAGATTGGAGTCTGGAATGATTTTTTTCTCTAAAATGAGGACAATTGGCTTCTACCTCATGGGGGCTTTTGCTTTCCTTGAGATCAACACTATAGGACAGTAGGCTGAACTGGATGGACGTCTGTCTTTTTTCAGCCTTACAAACCATGTAACTATGATGTGCTTCTGCACCTGCGCTGGTCTCCAAAACTCTTTACATGTCTTTGCTGACTTGGGGACATCAAGTGCATCAGTAACAAGACTAGTCCATGTCATTTCTGCCCTGATATACTACTGCATATTGGGGCATGGACAGCACTTTCTGCCAGAAACCCTAAGTACCATTACTGCTGGGGGGCCCATTAGCATTTCTATTGGGACCCTGGGTTCAGGGGCGTAACTAGAGAAGCCAGGGCCCCAAAGCAAACTTTTGGATGCCCCCCCCCCTTGCCCACCTCCCTGAAACCACAAAAATTTACCAGGGCATGCTGTTAGATAATACAAGGGGTAAATACCTCACCATACATCTCACTATCATACTGTTACCAAACAAATCCACTATACCAAAACTGACATTACTAATAACTCTCCTACAAAAGGACCTGATTATACCGCCAGAACATGACCACAAAGGGACTGAATAATACCCCTATACTATTACTTATCAGTACACAAAGACCAATAGTACCGCCATAAAAGTGACCATATATGTAGACACCAGTATACACAGGCTCTGCAGACTGTATATAACCACCATATAGTGACCCTATAGTGGAGAAAATCAGTGTACACAGACTATGTGATTTAAAATGCAGTTACATCTTTTGACTTTCTCTGACGAGTCGTTGACTTTCCCTTTTGTTCGCGTCCGGGCCAGACCCCCATCATGACTCTCCCGCCCAATTTGTCCTGGAATTTAGCCCAAAATATATTAGAATCTTCTTTTTTCCAGCCCCTTTCCCCCCTGGCTTTTTTTTTTTTTTTTTTTTTTTTTTTTTTTTTTTTTTTTTTTTTTTTTTTTTTTTTTTTTTTTTTTTTTTTTTTTTTTTTTTTTTTTTTTTTTTTTTTTTTTTTTTTTTTTTTTTTTTAGGTACTAAGGGAGCCATACAGGGAGAAGGGTTAGTGGGCTATAGGGCCATAAGTAGGGCGGCAGGGTTAGGTCTATAGGCCCCATAAATTGATAGGGGGGCTTAAGGGGGTTTAATAAAAGGCTTAGGGTAAGGGGGGCTTTAGAAGACAGGGTTTGGGGCTTTAGATAGGGAGGCTTGGGGCTTTAGATGGCAGGGTTAGGGGCTTTAGAAAGGCAGGCTTAGCTTATGGGGGCTTTGATAGCAGGCTTAGGCTTATGGGGGGTTTAGATAGGCAGGGTTAGGGGTTTTTGAAGGCACTTTGGGGGCTTAAATAGGAGGCTTAGGGGGCTTGATAGGCAGCCTAGGGGGTTTAAAAAGGCAGGCTTAGGCTTAGGGGGGCTTTTTAAAAAGGGAGGTTTGGGGCTTTAGATGGGGGGCTAGGGGCTTTAAATAGCAGGCAGGCTTTTGGGGCTTTGAAGGGAGGGTTTGGGTTGGGGGCTTTAGATAGGCAGGGTTTGAGAGGCTTTGATAGGGAGGCTTAGGGGCTTTAATAGGCAGGGTTTGGGGGGGCTTTAGATAGGGGGCTTGGGGGTACTAGGCAGGCTTGGGGTACAAGGGAGGCTTGGGCACATAGGCAGGCTTGGCGTATATAGGGAGGGTTTGGGGGTTAAACAGGCAGCTTAGGGGGGAAACAGGCAGGCTTAGGGGTAAAAAGGCACTAGGATATATACAGCGGCTTTTTGGGGTAACAGCAGGGTTTGGGATACAGGGGGGGCAAGGGGTTTAAAAAGCAGGCTTAGGGGTAAAACAGGGAAAGGGTTGGGTTATCAGGGGGGGGTTTTGGGAGGTATTAAAGGGAGGCTTAGGGGGTAAAACAGAGGGGTTAGAGGTAAACAGGCAGGCTTAGGGGTATACAGGCACTTAGGGTATACTCAGGCTTAGGGGTTAAAAAGGGGCCCCCAGAGGTATACAGGCAGGCTTAGGGGAAAACAGGGAGGCTTGGGGTATTAGCAGGCTTGGGGGGAAACACAGGCTTTGAGGTAAACAGGCACTTTAAGGGATAAAGGAGGGGTTTGGGTAATAGGGACTTTGGGGGATACAGGCAGGGTTATGGTTTTAAAAGCAAGCTTTGGTATATAAGGGAGGCTTAGGGGGATACAGGCAGGGTTAGGGGTAATAGCACTTGGATATATACAGGCAACTTTGGGGGGGGATATAGGGAGCTTGGATATATACAGGCATGTTTGGGTAAAAAAGGGAGGCGGGGGTATACAGGGAGCTTAGGGGGAACAGGGAGGGATGGGATACAGCAGGGTTTGTGGGGGAATAGGCATCTTAGGGTATACTGGGAGGCTTAGGGAAAAAGCAGGCTTTGGGGGTTTTTAGGCAGACTTTGGGTAAACAGGCAGGCTTTTGGGGAACACGCAGGCTTAGGGGGTTTCGGGAGGGTTAGGGTGTAAGGCTTTGCTTTGGGGGAACGGGAGGGCTTAGGGGAAGACAGGGTTTGGGGGTAAAAAAAGGCAGGTTGGGGATACAGGCAGGCTTTGGGGTGATAGGCTTTGCTTAGGGGGATACGCAGTTTTAAAAGGGGGTGTATACTTGCTAGAGGGATACAGGGAGGAGGGGGATACAGGGGACAGGGCAGGGAAGAAAATTTACTCACCTCATCCACCTCCCCCATCGCCCCGCTTTTCAGCCTCTGTCTCAGCGCGGGTGCGTGGGGAAGTGACGTCACCCGCTCGCTCACGTGATCACAAAAAGGGGGGGCAGGGGAAGTAGCAAGCGGAGCGTCGTGCTCCGTTCTTTATCCCCCGGGGAGCGCGCCTCTGAACGCTCGGCCGGAGGGGCCTTTGGGGTTCAAGGGAGCAGCGCCGTGCCCCGAGCTCTCACCCGCCGCAGCAACTATATGTTCACTGCCGGGGGGCCCAGCGCGACATCACCGGGGAGCGGACGCGGGAGCAGCTGCCCCGGGGACGGCCCCCCCCAAGCGCACGGGCCCCGCAGCAACTGCTACCCCTGCTAGCCCGGTAGTTACGCCCCTGCCTGGGTTGCTTAGGTTTTTTTTTCTGGGACCCCGACAAGCACCTTCCAGGACCCCAGGGTGCTTAGCATCTCTGCTGTGACACCTATTAACAACTCTCCAAGGATTCCAGGGTGCTTAACATTTCTGCTGTGACAACCTCCCCACCCCCCATTAGCAACCTGCAATTGTCATGTAAGCTAGCTGGCCTGTAGAAAAAGTGACTGTAACTGGGCTGAGATTCACTGTAACATGGTAGAAAGAAGGGCCAGACTGAGAAAGAAGAGGTCTACAGACAAATAGCTTTACTGCAACATAATGGTGGTGATGTCAGCTATGAGTCGTTAATTGATATTTTACTTCACATTACAAAATCAAGAATATAACCAAAATGTAACACGCAAATTCATATAAAAATCTATTTTATTATTACAGCATGTTTAAAAAGTAATAAAAACACCAAACATTAATATAAGGACACCCCAACATGCTTCCCTGAAAGAATAATGAGGTAATGTCCACAGTATCACAGCATACAATAAGTAAGGGTAGTAAAGCTCAAATACAGAGCTTGTGCTGAAAGTCATAACTAGTGTTGAGCGATTACGTTGGCCATCGAAATCGGTCGATGGTCGATAGTCGACCATCATCGACAAGATATTCGATGGTCGATGATAGATTATGACCGATGACCATTAAAGTCTATGGGAGAGCGACAACACCTTCATTCTTACACCCAAACAGGGCTGGAGAAGCTGGAATTCACCTCCACAACCGTGCTACCTCCTAGGCAACACACTTAGGTTATAAAAGCCACAGAAAAAAAATCACAGACCATTCACTATCCCTGTCTTGCACCACAGCATGACCCTTAAACCTGCATCACCCACAAATTAAAAAGTGCCAGAAGGCAGGTTGATTTAAAACATCATTTTACTTGAGCTGGACATTGAATATCCCTGTCCTGTAACGCAGCATGAGCCCCAAACCTGCATGAACCACACATTACAAGAGTGCCGGAAAAAGGACTCAGTGAACCACAAGTTTAGTTGAACTGGACATTGACTATACCTGTGCTGTACCACAGTATGACCATTAAACCTGTCTGACCCACAGATTAAAAGTGCCGGAAAAAGGAGTCTTACAACCACCAATTTAGTTTCACTGGACATTGAGCACACCTGTCCTGGGCCCCAGCATGAGCCCCAAACCGGCATGACCCCAGATTAAAAAGTGCCGGAAGAAGGAGTCTTTCAACCACCATTTAGTTTCACTGGACATAGACTATCCCTGTCCGGGGCAACAGCATGACCCCCAAAAACTGCATGACCCCAGATTAAAAAGTGCCGGAAAAAAGGAGTCTTTCAACCACCATTTATTTTCACTGGACATTGACTATACCTGTCCTGGGCCACAGCATGAGCCCCAAACCTGCATGACCCCAGATAAAAATTGCCGGAAAAAGGAGTCTTCAACCACCATTCTAGTTTCACTGGACATATACTGTCCCTGTCCTTGGTAGCGCTTGCCGCTCAGTTTGTGTGTGTACCTATTTAGCTTCACTTGGAAATACTGGTGGTTAACGCTCCTGTTCCACCCAGGTGCCCTTTTTCTTGGCATTCTTTTTCGCATTTTTACTCAACGTGCTGGAAAAAATGGTCTCTGAAACTTTGTTCTCTGTCCGTGCTCCATACTCCATGTCCTCTGAATAATCTACATCTGGTCAAGATTTCCTGTACCTCACTTTACAAATCAAGGAATTTTTTTACCAGCTATTTTGTACATGCAAATTTTTTAGTAGCTTAATTCTAGAAAACACATTTTTTAAAAAAGATGGAATCCCACCATGTCCTTGTTTCTCTTTTTAATTGTATTAAATGGTTTCTCAATACAGGGGTTGATAGCTATGTTAAAGATCTTGCAAAAAAAAGTAATTTTGCAATATGTGTCCAATAAAAGGTCCTACCTATTCCTGTTCTGACAGCACCATCACCCTTGAGCCACTCTTACAATTTGGAAGAACAAATGTCTGTTTTAAAAAAACATTTTTTTTATAATAGACCTGTAGTATAGCTGCATGTCACAGCAAAATGCCCCCCAAAAAATTAAAGCATGACCCTTAATCCACTTTGGACAACTGTGAAGAACAAATGTCTGTTAGAAACAACATTTCTTTTATAATAGGACCTGTGTAATTGCTGCATTTCAAACAACATGACCCAAAAAATTATAAAAATGACTTCTCAGCCACTATTAAAAATTGGAGGGAGAAATGCCACTTAGAAGCCACATTTCCGTTTCCAAAGGACCATGATTATTGCTGTATCTCACAGCAACATGACCCAAAAAATTATAAATCAATGACTTCTCAGCCACTATTAAAAATTATGCAGGGAGAAATGCCACTTACAAGCCACATTTTCTGTTCCAAAGGACCGTGATTATTGCTGTATTCTCACAGCACCAGACCCCAAAAAATTATAATTGATGAACCATCTCAAGCCACAATTAAAATGTGAGGGAGAAATGCCACTTAAAGCCACATTTCTGTTCCAAAGGATCATAATTATTAGCTGTGATCTCACAGCAACATGACCTCAAAACCATTGACAATGGCGAAAACTCTAAGATAAGTGAGTAAATGGAAACGGTTGATGTCATGGAAACTTTGCTTGTCTTTTTCTACAGTCTCCTCACAGCAAAAACCACAAAATGAACGTTGGGAAAAGAAATACAAATTGCAGATAAGAAATGATCATTTAAAAAAAAGTTTTCAAGAGGACAATTCTGTTTGAAGAGGAATGTGAAGTAGCCCGGCAACTAATCGTGACCACTGCAATTGGTGCCCACAACATCATCAGAGTTCCATGCCTGATTACATCTTGATGAAAAGATAACGATCCACATTAATCTGTGACAGCCTGATGCGTTTGTCTGTAATGACTCCACCAGCTGTGTCAGAAGGTCCGCCAATTGACGCTGGCCTTCTGGCAGGACAACACCTCTATGGCTTGGCGAGCGAGCTTGGCCATTTCAACCATTTTGGATACCAGAAGTCTATTGGTCCGGAACACATCCAAAAACATCGTGTATGTAGACGCAGATAGTCCGTGTCACCATGAACTTTTAAGCTGGTCTCTGTGTGTTTTGATGTGTGCCCTGCATTGGCATCGTTGGTGAGGTTGTAAAATAAAGATTGCCAAGGTCACCCATTAGGCTTCTGCCACCTTGACCTGCTGCTAGCTGCTGCCTGCTACGCTTACTTGGCACCTAACTGCTTGTTCACTTCGCTGATGGATGTTCCAACCGTGTACATTGGTGGAACGTGATGCAGACTCCAACAGATGTCTCCAGTTGATCAATCAGCAAGGTCTCCATTTCCCTGCATTTTACTCTCTATTTGGTGGGTGGAAGGAAAGTGCTGAGGTTGTTTTGTACCGGGATCCATGAGGGTGGCACACCCAGTAACTTTGTTCATTTTGATGGCCTCAAAGGCGAGATCATGTTGGAGGAAATGGAGAATCCAAGCACTCATGTGAGAGATGATGGCCTTGATTCCAAGCTCTGGGTCGAGGGGCACTAGCAAACTGGTTCTTACCTCATCATCCTCCGTCCGACCACAATTCGCGCCAACCTCTTTCCAAGGCAGGGACTCGGTAACGTCGTGTCTAGGAAATACCTCCTCCCCTCCTCCACTTCCTCCGGCACAGCTTCAACACAGCCCGACTTGCCTGAGATGATGCACCCTGAGAGCTGATGCGCCACCTCACTAGTCCTGGACCCCGAACCACTGCATAATGGGGAACAAAACCGATGAAATTGTGAAACTACGTCGGGCCCTTGTGGATTTGACGGAGAGAAAGGCTCCATGTCCTCACTGTGATCCTTCTCCTCCTCTGTCGCTGGCGGGACCTGTTTCGTTTCATGATGTCCAACGATCTGTTTGCCAGAACTAAGATCCACCACAATGCTCAGTGCTGACAAGGGCATGGTCCCCACTGCCCAATTTGGTGGCTTCTTCAAAACTGGCAAGGAATGGTGCATGAGCTCTTCACCTGCCACCACTCTCGGTGGCTCAACACCCCAGATGTCCGCACCGCTCTTTTTCAGGCCCATGTGTTCACTTCGTACTTGCGTAATGGCATTGCGCTGCTGCCACAATCGCTGGAGCATGTGGAGGGTGGAATTCCAGCGTGTTGCCACGTCAACAATGAGACGGTTGACGGGAGGCCCGAGCTGACGCTGCAACGCAGCCAGGCGGACGAAGCAGGGTGCGAACGGCGGAAGTGCGAACTCAGACCTCGAGCCTTCTTCAGCAGGCATCCAACCCGGGTAGCTCTTTAGAAAATTTCTGGACGACAGGTTCATGACATGTGCCAGGCAAGGGATGTGCTCCAGCCTACCGATCTTAAGGGCGGCCAGCAGATTTCGCCCGTTATCGCACACCACCTTGCCTGGCACAAGGTTCTTGTCCACCCAGCCAGCGCTCGTCTCGTTGCTTAGAGCCGTCCACAGCTCCTGACCTGTGTGTGGACGGTCTCCAAGCAGATTAATTTCAACACGGCCTGGTGTCTCTGGGCACGTGATGCCACCAGAGGACCTTGGGGGAAAGAGCCCTGCACCATCCCTGCGGTTTTGAAGAGCGTGCGCCGAGCCTGAGAGCCACCGTCACCCCCAGAGACATCCACCCAGCTCACCCAGTGAGCTGTCACAGAGATATAGCGGCCTTGGCCGTGCTTACTAGTCCATGTGTCGGTGTTGAGATGGACTTTTCCGGACACAGATGCAGACAACGCGCTTGAAATTTTAGATGACACGTGGCTGGCCAGGGCAGGGACGGCTTTTCTGGCAAAGAAATGCCTGCTCGGCATCTGGTATTGGGGGCAGCGAGGGCCATGACGTGGCGGAACCCATCTGTGTCCACCAGACGGAAAGGCAACATTTCCAAGGCCAAAAGCCTGGCAATGCCGACATTCAGGCTTTTGGCTTTGGGATGGTTGGGTTAAAGTGTTTCTTCTGCTCCCAAACCTGGAAGACAGAAGGCTGGCTGCTAGACTGGCCGCTGTACGGCGTGCAGGTCGTCAAACTGGCGGAAGGAGAAGGGGTAGGATGGGTCTCTGGTGGTGCTGGTGGTACTCGGGCGACGGTGGAGGCTGAAGCGGAGGCTGATCCCTGATCATGACTCTGAGAGACATGGGCATCTGAGGAACGCTTGGTGGTGGCGGAGGAGGAGGAGGCGGAGACAGAGGGTGTGACAGTGGTTGGAGGCCCGGCGTCGGTCTGGCCTTTTTTGGCCAAGTGTTCCCTCCATTTCAACTCATGCATTCGCTGCATGTGACTAGACATGTTGGTGGTGGTTAACCACTTAAGGTTCTTGCCTCTACTTATGCGTTTACGGCAAAGGCGGCATATGACATCGCGGGGTGAATCAGAGGCTTGCTCAAAGAAGGCCCAGGCTTGAGAGGTCCTGGACCTTTTTGACGGCGATAAGCGAGGAGCGGGGTTTGCGCTGACCGTGGCGGAATCATATCAGCGGACTTCTGCGACCGCCCCTTCCCTTTTGTGGCAGGACCCTATTGACACTCCCCCCATCGTCTTCCCCCCTCGTCCACTGATGAAGCGCTCGCAAGCAAATTCTGCGGGAAAAGACCGGGATGGATCCGCAATGTCGTCATCATCATAAACACCCAACACAGGTGACTTGCGTCCTGACGTTCTGCATACAGAAGCGGCGGGGTACAAGCAAGGGGCACTGCACGGCGATGCCGACCCCCCGGGTTTTTGCCGATTGACCCGCTTCCTTCACCTCCTCTGTGGCATCAGTAACTGGGCGTCAGAGCAGACGAAAATCATCCTCTTGATCTTTTAACATGCCCCTAACCCCCAACCGCATTTTGTCATCAAAGAGGTCTTCAGAAATGGATTTAATCCACAGTGGTGGTACACAGTTGACATTTGGGCTGCTTCATGTTGGACAGATGCTGAATGATGCGATGACGACATTTTTTGGGGCCCTGACTGCGAGGACGAGGAGGTAAGACTGCTAGTGCAGGTTGCATTAACCACTGAAGGACAGATTGGGCGACGATGTTTTGTTACTTAGATTCACAGGGCCCCCGACCCAGCGATGACAGCCTGACGGGCCGCAACTGACATCCGCTGGCATGCGTGGTTTTCGCCAGCACTGGAAGGAGCACCTTCTCTCGTACCTCTACCTCCATGTGCTACCCCCCTCTTTGCTCGCTTACCACCTGCATTTCCCCTCCATGTTCCCAAAAAATAAAAAATTTGAGAAGGTATGGAATAGTTTTGGAAAAATCTCTTTTTTAAAAGACGGCAAATCACAGCTATTCTCAAATCCCTCTAATCAAAACAAAATTGCTGGATAAATTTAACTGCAAGGTGTCTATCAACAAATCTGGACTGGGGAAAAATACAAAAAAAACGTATCTGTTATGTTTTTGGTATAATAAAATGTATTTTTTGCACCTTTTCAATTCACCTGTGGTGAAAATAGAATTGCTGTTTTAAGAATTTACGTAGATGCCCTAGCGTCAAAGTACAGTGCTGTGGTCGCAAAGTCAAAAAACACTAACTGTATGTGTTTTGATATAATAAACGGTATTTTATTGCACCTTTCCAATTCACCTGAGTGAAATAGAATTGCTGTTTTAAGATTTACTAGAAGCTGCTCAAATGAACAGTGCTGGGTGCGCAAAAGTCAAAAACAACACGAAACTGTATGTTTTATATAATTAAACGGTATTTTTTGCACCTTTCAATCACCTGTGGTGAATATAGAATTCTGTTTTAAATTTACGTAGATGCTGCGTCAAACGAACCAGTGCAGGGTGTGCAAAAGTCCAAAAAACACGTAACTGTTATTTTTGATATATAAACGGTATTATTTTTGCTCCTTTCAATTCACCTGTGGAGAATATAGAATTGCTGTTTTAAGATTTACGTATTACTACCGACAATGAACAGTGCTGGTGCGCAAAGTCCAAAAAACACGTAACTGATATGTTTGATATAATAAACGGTATTTCTTTGCACGCTTTTCAATTCAACTGTGGTGAAATATAGAATTGCTGTTTTAAGATTTACGTAGATGCTGATGCGTCAATCTGAACATGCTGGTGCGCAAAAGTCAAAAAACACGTAACTGTTATGTTTGAAATAATAAACAGGTATTTTTTTGCACCTTCTCATATGCTACCTATGGTGAATATAGAATTGCTGTTTTAAGAATTACGTAGATGCTGCGTCAATGAAACATGCTGGGTGCGCAAAGTCAAAAAACACGTAAACTGTTATGTTTTGATATAAATAACTATTTTTTGCACCGTTCAATTCAACTGTGGTGAATATTAGAAATTGCGTTTTAAGATTTACGTAGAGCCTGCGTCAATGAAACCCATTGCTCTGTGCTAGCAAAAGTCAAAAACACGTAACTGTTATGTTATTGATAAAATAAAAACGGTATTTTTTGCACCTTTCATTCAACCTGTGGTGAAATATAAATTGCTGTTTAAGATTTACATAGAATCTGCGTCAATGAACAGAGCTGGTGTGCCACAGTCAAAAACACGTAACTGTTATGTTTTGATATATAAAACGGTATTTTTTTAAACCTTTCAATACACCTTGTGAAATATAGAATGCTTTTTAATATTTACTAGATGCTGCGTCAATGAACATTGCTCTGATTGCGCAAAAGGTCAAAAACACTTAACTGTTTATGTTTTGACATAATAAACTGGTATTTTTGGCACCTTTCAATTCAACCTGTGGAGAATATAGAATTGCTGTTTAAGATTTACGTAATGCTGCGTCAATGAAGCATGCTGGATGCGCAAAAGTCCAAAAAACACGTTACTGTGAAGTTTTTCGTACGATACACGTATTTGTTGGCAACAAACAACCTGTGCTGACTACAAGATTGCTGGTTTGTAATTTAAGTCAAGGTGGATATATCAACAGTCCAGGTGAATATGGTAAAATTGAACACCCTATCTGAAATGATATACTGATAATACAACGTGGAGTATTTGGCATCTAACATAATATACCCTGCAGTTACTAAAAAGATGTTATCCAATAAATATTCTGGCTGCCCAAAGATCCCGGAAATATTTCAATACTAACTGTTAATAATAAAGTATATTCCACTACAATCAACACTAGTCTTGGTGAGAACTTTATCCAGTGTCTTATAGATATAGCTTGTCCTGAGTTTCGCCAACTCCCCCCCCCCCCCCCCCGCTCCCACCAGCCGTGGAATTTTACAGCGGTAGAATGTGCTTCTTTAAAATTCTCTGCTAACTACATAAAATGATCAATATCTCTAATCTAACTTAAATTGGAAGGATCACAGCTAAATAGTGAGGTTTCTCTGAGCAGAAATAGACTAATTTCGTGAGCTTTTGGGCCACATGCCGAGGCGCAGGTCCATCCTTCTACAGCCACGCTGAGAAACAACTTGAGGCTGAAACAGGAAACGCTGTTCTATTTGTAAAACGAGGTCATGTGATTTTTATCCAGCCATCGCAACCATGACACATCCCAGTCATGACGTCGGTACGCACAGACATCTCACCTAGCTGCTAATTCTGTAATCGATATTGAGCTGGCCCCAAAATTCTACAGGAAGCGCCGAAAAAGGCGCGATCTTAATAGATGATGCATCAGATTATTACCCTTAATTATCGCATGATTCTGGAAATTTCGATCACATAAAGAACGTTGCTGATTTTTCAACATGTCTGATAAAAAACTCGCTCAACACTAGTCACCCAAATCCCCACAAAGCTTGTGGGATATGGTGATTGCAGTTTTAACCATGTGACCTGTACACAGCAGTAACGCTGTGTACAGGTCTACCATGGTAACAGCAATCTGAACGATTGCTGTTACAGATCCCCACTGGGGAAAATGAAAAAAATATAAAAAATTTTAAAAAAGTAAAACATCAAACACAAAAAATAAAAAAAATAAACACTACAATCGCCCCTTTCACTTTACGAACGCCAAGTCGCCCCAAAAAAGATCGAAAATAGAATAAAGTACCCATATTTGGTATCCGGCCGCACGCTAATGACCCCACCCTATACATTTGTCATGTTAATTAACCCGTACGGTGAATGCCATAAAAAACAAAAACAAAAAACAGTCACATAATTATTTGCGCAATTTTTGTTCATCGCCGCACATAAAATGGTAATAAAAAGCGATCAAAACTCATAAAACGCCCAAAGTTTAACCAATTAAAACAGTCTGTTTCATCCCTCCAAAAAAAATGTCCTTACACACCTCTTTATAAGGAAAAATAAAAAAAGTTGTGGCTCTCAGAAGACAGCGGTGCATAAATATTGTTTTACACAATAAAACACTTTAAAAAAAAAGTGCTATAAAATAAAAAAAACTAAACAAATTTGTTATTGCCGTAATCGATCGCCCCCAGAAGTAAAACTAATTGTCAGGGTTACTGAAGGTGAGCGCTTTTAAAAAAAAAATAAAAAAAAACTAGATCCAGTTTTCTTCACCCCCTGCCCCCAAAAAAAAACAGTTTTAAAACTGATAATGGGGTCTTACCCCCAAAAATAATACCAAAAAAAATGTCAACTAACCCTCAAAAAACAACCCCCCCTACACAGCTCCATACACAAAAAATTAAAAAGTTATGGCTTCCACATGCGGAAATGCAAAAACGTTTTTTCCTTTTTTAATAAAAGTTTTTTTTAAATTTTTAAAAGCAGTAACCAAAAAAAAAATACCAATTGGGGATACTGAACGTATCGCCGTGAGTAAAAAAAGCATGTCATTTAAAACGCACGTTGGCCCTGTAAAAAAATAAAAAAAAAAACGCTACAAGGGGGCTGTATTTTTGTTCAAAAAGCCTCACAAAAACCTAATAAAAAGTATCAAAGGTCATATGCCCCATGGGACTAAAAAAACACAACTTTCCCGCAAAAAACAACCCCCTAATCACTCCGATACAAAAACTGAAAAGTTTGGGTCAAATAGGACAAATAAAAACGAAATTTTTTTTAGACCCCATTTCATTTTGAAAAAATAAAAAAAATAAAAATATAAAAATGATATCATTGCAATTGTACGACCCCCCATTTAAAGTTTACGTCATTTACACTGCACGTTTAAAATTGTAAAATTAAGCCCAAAAAACAATGGCGGAATTGCGTCTTCCCCCCATTTTTATGGGCCCAAAACAAAAAAAACTATAGCCTTGTGTGCCCAAAATGCACAGTACACCACTAGATGAGTCCTGAGGGGGGTTGAATCCCAAAAAGGTGGGGACTTTGGGAAAGGTTTTACCTGTTTTTTGTACTTTTTGGGGGCTTTGAAAATGCGACATGGGGCCACCAAAATCTGTGCTCCAAAAGCCAAATAACACTCCCTCCCTTATATGTCCTGAAATGCGGCCAAACAGCAGCTTACTCCCGCATGTAGGGTATTGCCGAACTTGGAAGAAATTGCGTAACAAAATTTTGGGTGCTTTTTTTACCAGGATTCCTTGTAAAAATTAAGCATTTTCAGCTAAAATCGCAGATTGTTGGAAAAAAATATTTTTTTCATTTTCACAGCCTAACGCTAAAACAATTTGTGAAACACCTGTGGGATTGATATAATCACTACACATCTTAAGGGGTGTAGTTTCCAATATGGGGTCTTTTTAGGGGTGTTTATTAAGTTTTAGCACCTTAGGGTGTCCGCAAACCGGAAATGGCGCCTAAATAAAATCAAAATGAAAATGAGCCCCCAGAGTCCGGTAGGTGCTCCTCCTACTCTGAGGCTTGTGGTTGAGCCAAATAGCGCACTAGGGACAACATATGGGATATCTCTGAAAACGGCAGAATCTGGGGAATCAATTTTAAGTTGCATTTCCCGGGTCAAATCTACCGTATTCTTGTGAATAATGGATAAAAACTGAAAATCTACAAAAAAAGTGAAATTTTGAAATTTCACCTCCACTTTGCTTTAGTTCCTGTGAAACACCTAATGGGTTAATAAACTTCCTAAACACTGTTTTGAATACTTTAGGGTGTAGATTTCTTAGATGAAGTCATTTATGGGGGTACCTAACATACAGGTCAATCAATGTCACATTAGAATTGGACTGGTCCCTAAAAAATGTATATTGGAAATTTTCTTGAAAATTAGAAAATTACTACTAAATTTCTAAGCCCCCTAATGTCATAAAAAAAAGACATTTAAAATTATGTCAACCTACAGTAGACATAGGGTAGATGCTAGTTATAAACTATTTTGAGTGGCATAACTATCTGTCTTACATGCAGAAATTTTTGAAGTTTGAAATTGGTAAATTTTTAAAATTTTTCACGATACTTTAATATTTTTCACACAAATACACAAGCAATTTTTGACCAAAATTTCTTACTATCTTAAAGCACAATGGTGTCACTAAAAAACAATCTCTGAATCAATGGATAGGTTAAAGTGTCAAAAGTTATTCTCAACTAAAGTGACAGATGCTAGATTTAAAAATGGGCTCTGTCAGAGAGGCAAAACTGGCTTCGCGGTAAGGGGTTAATGCTATCTGCTCAGTTGTGGAACACATTGAATATCCAAGGGTTATCTAAGCCTGTTTTTGCTGTTGTATTCAGTAAAAGAAATAGTGTTTTTACAATCCACATACCAGTTCATTTTTGGCTGCTTATTTATTTTGCGCAATTTATATCCAACGGTTAATTAAGCGTGTTTGTGCTATTGTAGTTATTAAATAAACTGTGTTTTTCAACGCCAAAGACGAAATTTTTCTTGTTGATTCCTGTAGCATAATTTATATCCGAAGGTTAATTAAGCGTGTTTCTGCTTTTGTAGTCAGTAAAATACACGGCGTTTTAACACGCCACATAACAGTTAATTTTTGGCTGCTCATTTCTTTTGCGCAATTTATATCCAAGGGTTAATTAAGCGTGTTGTGCTATTGTAGTCATTAAAATAAACGGTGCTTTTTAACGCCAAAGATGAAATTTTTCCTGGTGATTCCTGTAGCATAATTTATATCCGAAGGTTAATTAAGCGTGTTTCTGCTTTTGTAGTAAGTAAAATACACGGCGTTTTAACACGCCACATAACAGTTAATTTTTTGCTGCTCATTTCATTTGCGCAATTTATATTCAACGGTTAATTAAGCGCTTTTGTGCTATTGTAGTCATTAAAATAAACAGTGTTTTTCAACGCTAAAGACAAAATTTTTCCTATAGCATAATTTATATCCAAAGGTTATTTAAGCTTGTTTCTGCTTTTGTAGTGAGTAAAATAAATGGTGTTTTTCAACGCCAAAGACTAAATTTTTCCTGGTGATTCCTGTAGCATAATTTATATCCGAAGGTTACTTAAACGTGTTTCTGCTTTGTTAGTCAGTAAAATACACGGCGTTTAAACACGCCACAAACCAGTTAAATTTTTGCTGCTCATTTCTTTTGCACAATTTATATCCAAGGGTTAATTAAGCGTGTTTGTGCTATTGTAGTCAGTAAAATAAACGGTGTTTTTCAATGCCAAAGACGACATTTTTTTCTGGTGATTCCTGTAGCTAAATTTACATCCAAAATTAAATTAAGCTGTTTCGCTTTTTTAGTCATAAAAAAAATGGGGTTTTTCAAAGCTAAAGACGAAATTTTTCCCGTGATTCCCGTAGCATAATTTATATCCAAAAGGTTAATGAAACGGTTTTTTTTTTGC